>CM024614.1:48632505-48858805 GCA_014182575.1 Eucalyptus decipiens
TGAGAATATTTAACGTTTACGTAAGTTCGCATTTTATAGACATGGAGAATTTGAGATGATACATGATGAGTTGTGAACCTGCGCATCACGCTAGGGTAATCATATTCTTTTATTTTTGTTTACAAGAACAAATAAAGTGTTAGGAAAATCCCTTATAATATTTTAAAGATGACAAAATAAATCAAATGCTACTAACGTGTTTAATGATTGAGTAATAGACTACGCAGATGATAGAACATGGAAATGATATTGTCGAAGTTTATACTTAAAAGAACCAAAAGACAGACTTTATGCTAAAGCTGAATTTATTCAGACTGTATCCTGACCTTAAAGCTAAATATATTCAGAAACAGAATATGTTCAGATTTACGTATAGATTGTAAAGTCTACTTCAGACGGAAGACACTCAGACTCTATTTCAGACAGAATATTCTCAAATTTTACATCCAAAATAAGACACAAGTTCATAATGTGACAAGGTCTAAAACGAGACACAAGTTCAGAACGTAGTAGATTCAGAACAAAACATGTTCGGAATGAGACAACTTGACAGAACGTAACACAAGCCCCAAATATAGAACGACTAGTGATCTGATTTGGATTCTACATCAAGACAGATTTGATTGACTCAATCTAATTGATTGACAATTGGATATTGAAGACAATAACTTTCTATATGAAGAAACTCTACTTATAGAAACCAAGATTCTGTTTGTATGGACGATCAGAATCAATTTGGGATTCTACTTCTATCACTCAACGGCTACTAAATCTTCTAGATACAGATATGTCCAATGGGTAGATTGGAAGATGATCCTCTAGATACTGTTCAACGGCTAGTTTGGAAGTGGATGAGTATTTAAGGAGATCAATGATCGATGAGCAAGTAAGAGACGAAGCGTAGAATTTATAATTCCAAAGTCTGAGCGAATTTCGATCATACATTTTTCTCTCGTGAGCTTAAACGTTTGTGATCGTGAGAGAAATACCAAAAGAGTGACTTAGTGAAATAATGTGATCTACCACTGGGTGTTTGCACTCAAAGTTGTAATCTCTTGTTGACCGCATAGTGAAATCTAGTCAGAAGGCTGTTAGCATGGGAGAGTGGATGTAAACTTGATCTAAGCCGAACCACTATAAATTTCTTGTGCAACATTCTCTTTCCTTAACTTTTCATATTTAAGTATGTTGCATATTTATAGGTTATTTCAGAAGTTTGTTCCATCGCATAATAGATTTTGAACATCTATCAGAAATATGGTGGCTCGTTTATCAGACTTTGATCCTTATTCAAACTTTGCTTGTAACTTATTTTATTCCACATTTATGTGTCAAGATTTATTCTAAACATCTATTCACTCTCCTTTATGTGTTCGTACTAACACTTTCACATAGCACTATAAAACTACTTTAGAAATATGTGATAATCTCTCATACTCTTAATCTTCACACATAAAACTAAAATCGCACTAGTATTTTGACCACTTAGAGAAAAAAGAACCATCTCAAGAGAATTAATCATATGGAGTATTCTCTTGAAAGCTGGACCATCCTCATTAACTTATTTCAAGGAAATACTCTTTTGCTATCTCTGTAGACGAATAATGCCAATCCAAAATTGAGAAAACTATCCAAAAAGTTTTAAATTAATTGCGTTTTTGCCTATTGAGTCTTAAACCTTTTAATTGTAACAATTTGGGTCTACAATTGTACGAAATTGAGCTCTAAATGTTTTTATATTTTACCATTTGAGTCACGCTAACTAATTAACGTGGATGCCAGCATTCTTCCGTGGCACATCGGTGGTGATGCTGACAATTTTAAATAATATTTTAATATTTTTTTCTTTTCTTTCTTTTTATTTTTCCATCTTTACTTTTATCATCATCATCATTATTGTTATTATTGTTAAGGGTTGATAAGGGGTTGCTGGTCATTGGCGAGGGTTGTGGCCCTCGTCAGTCACTAGGTGAGGGTTTGCGGCGCGCATTCTCACCTAAATGAGGGCTGCTCTTGCATATGGCCAATAAGGGTCAACGAGGGCTCGCAAGCCGCTATCCATGGCCAAAGGGGATCGTCGGGCCTCGGGCCAATGAGGCCACTGGCCCCTAACAATTAAAAAAAAAAAAAAGTAAAGAAGGAAAAAGAAAGAGAAAGAAAAGAAAGAAATTCAAAAAATATTATTAAAAATTGTCCACGTTAGCGTCGGTCATACCACACAGGATAACCAATGTCCACATTTGTAATTTCTAGTTAAAATTGATTGAATGGACTCAATTGGTAGAAAATAAAAATATTTAGAACTTAACTGACACAATTAAAATGTTGATGACTAATTAGTAAAAGTTCAATAAATTTAGGATTTTTTAGACAATTTTCCAGATACAAATATAATGTTGCAATTCATGGGGAGTAGTGAAAGTGTTAAATGTGCTTATACAAATAAAAGACATGCGTAATATGACCAAACCATTCAACTTTAAAAGGAAAAGGACATTATAAATACCATAAGTTATGTATGGTGCTCACTTTAGTGCTAAAAGTTTTTTTCGAATCACTTAAGTGCCAATTCCCATTTGAGTCGTCTGAAATCCGACGTGATCATATTTTATTAATTTCTTGATCTTAAGTGGCTTGACGATGTGCTCAGTTAGCCTATAGCTCCTAAACAATGTCGTGTAGCAGGTAAAAAAGTGATCACTTTAATGTTAATCGTTGTAAAAAAATGATCATTTCAGTGTCAATCGTTATTAAAAAGTGATTACTTTAGTGTCAATCTTAATGAAAAACCGATCACTTTAGTGCCTGAAATAGTCACCTCAAATAAAATTTTTAATTATAAATGTCACGTAATTTCTCTAGTCAGAATTTTTCGTTGGAGCCGGTAAAAACTTTTGATACTAAAATGAGGGATATATACAATTTATGGCACTTTTAACGTCCTTCTCCCTAGGTCTTGAGGATAAAAGGGTGCATAATCGTTAATTGAAACCGACGGTGTCCCACCCCCAACCTCACAGTTTAATGAAATTTAAAATCAACTTATAATATATGCTTACAAGGCGCTAGCCTTCTCTGTGGAGAATTTAGTAAAATCATTTCTTGCGATGAGGATGCGTCATTTCTAGTTATCTAAAGTCTTGGGTGTCAAGTTTATCTATAATAATCATGCCAATTTATATGAGAAAAATCACTAAAAAAATCTTAAATTTATTGTAATTATGTTAATTTAGTCCATCGGCCAATTTTAATTTTAGCTCTTGTCGTTGACGTGGACTTTGGCCGTCCAGTAATATCTCTATGGTAAGATAAAATTCTTGAAGTAGAATAAAATACTTTCTGAATGACAAAAAAACCAGTGAGATCAAGGTACATCTAGCGCTTAGTTTATGTACTTTCCGATGGGGAACTTCTCTAATGCCACTTACAAACATCGGATCCAATCCACGTGAACCGGGTCCCGGGAAAGGGAATTGCCCTTTTGGGTTGATACATAATGAACAAGGAACCATAAGAGAGACTGGAGAAAGAGGTTGAGTGAGAGGGGAAGAGACTCGAATAATAGGAATGACCTCGAAAGCCCAGACAAATTCCAGTCCTTTCTTGTGTTATTTTCTGAAGTCACATTAAAAGACACCGGCGGACTTCGGAGTGAAAATTAATACCATAGTCATCAGGCAGAACAAAACGTATCTATTTATACAAAACGAACACCAAGAAAGCAATGTGCATGAAACAGACAGATGTATGTTCTACTTAATTAAGGGAACCAGTACCAATGTTTTTGTTTCACCTGTTGAGCAGAATACATCCACCACTGCAAACCTGCAAAGAGAGAAGAACAGGATTGACATAGATTTTTGCAGCCACCTTAAAGACGAAAGATGTCCTTGCTTTTTTCCGATGCTGTCATATTGCGGATTATCGCTGACAAGCTGATAAACGGAACTCACTTCAGCTGATAAACGGAACTCACAGCTACTGTCTGGTACTTAAATGTGAAGATGGATCATCTTGACTTCGGTTGAAATAACGCTGGTAAGTGCCCCTAAAGTTACGCAACATCCTGCACTTATAAATTTTTAGATAACAAATTTCGTTGTTAGCTACAGCAGGCAAACTTCCCAGACCGCACTGAGAGATTTCCAATGTTCCTAGTTTCTGTAAGTTGAGTAGATCAGGTAATTCTGTTGTTGAATCACATCGGTGAAGATATATGTGTTCCAGTGATTTTGATTGGTCAAGACCTTGAATCTCAACTAGCCGAGGGCACGATATCACCTTAAAGTCTCTCAGCTGTGTTAATCTCGATAGTCCAGATATCTTCTCGAGAGCTTTACACCAAGACACTCGCAATTCTCTGAGATTCTCCAGCTGTCCAAGCCCATCCAGTAGAATTTCTGTCAACCAAGATCTACTTAGAATTAACCTCGACAAGTTCTTAAAGTTATGAAGGTGAGACAATTCCAATGTGGAACCAAAACCCTTTAAAGTTAAGAACTGAAGATCCGGTGGAAGCTGAGCGAGGGATTTCAGATCTGAACAAGGTAATTCAAGTTCCTGCAGCCCAGAAAGAGAGTTCAACTCAGGGGGCACCACCGTGATATTTGTGAGGTCCAGTGTCAAAGATTGTAACTTAGATAACCTCCCAATCCACGATAAATTTGGAGCTTGACTTGAATATTCTGTGCATACATCAAAAGTTTCGCAGTATCCATAACCAAAAGAATTCTCAGGACGGACATCTGACAAGATCAGATCGACCAAATTGGTCAGGTTTGAGAGGTCTGGAATGTTCTCCAGGGAGGAAGACATGAACTCTAAGCAGGTTAAACTTGCAGGAAGCTTTGGCAATTGCCGAAGCTCATGGCAAGCATCCAAACGCAGTACTTCGAGTTGAGAAAGCTGATCTATAGTTGTTGGCACTCCACCGACGCGGGTGAATCCTAAATTCAGGATCTTCAACGAGGACAGCGCCCCAATCTCGCTTGGAATTTCTCCCTCCAAGTCACAACTGAAAGCATGCAGTTCTTCAAGTTGCTCCACCATCCCTATTGCCTTTGGAATCTTTCTTATCTTGCTCATTGTCATATTAATTACCTTCATTCTTCTAAGCTCCCCGATTGAATCAGGTAATTCTGTGAGTCCTGTATAAGACAGATCCAACTCAACTAGTGATCGTAATTTCCCAACTGAGTTAGGAAGTTTACTCAGATTAGGACATTCACTTAAAGACAAACACTGAAGACAGGCTAGCTCTCCAATGGAGTTCGGAAGTTTAAGGAGCGCCAGATCTTCCATCTTTAGGGTTGTTAAAAATTGGAGCCTGCCCATAGAGTCTGGCAAGAATTGAGGTACCACACACGGACTGATCTCGCTTGACGCTTCTTCCAAAAAACTCCCCAAACGATTGCACCCACTTATTTCCAAGTATTGCAGGTGCTCTTGGTTACCAATGGATGGGTCAATCTCAACCAAACTTTCACAATCTTTCAACACCAGTCTCTCAAGAGTAGAGCACATAGAGAAATCAGGCATCTTGATTAAGCTTTTGCAACTCAGGAGACTGAGAACTTTTAAGTTACTTGTCCCCTGCAAAATAGCCAATATAAGAAGGGACAAACATCAACATCACCAAATGAGGAGAGAACTGGAGTATAATGAACATTATATGTCAGAAGATATAGTACCATGATTTGGCTCCATCCCTCCCAATCATTTTTTATATCGCTTCCTGAAATTTTGAGGATGACTAAGTTGCTCAGGCAAAAGTTGGTTGCTTGAAATTCTGAAGGACAATTATGCCATGAAAGCCATCTTAGTTCAGAGAAGAGACTTTCAAAGTCCCCAACAAAGTTCCCTCCATCTAATTCAAGGAACCTTAGGTTTTCTAGCTTTGAAAATTCTTCAGGAGTAAAATTGTGGGATTTAGAATGTCCATCAAGTTTGAGTGCTACTATTTCTTCTGTTCCCTGTAACAGAAATTAATGATCAGTGAGCGTGAGCTCTGATTAGAAAAAGATATTGCATGATTAAACCTCACAATATGACATATTCATTCTGTTTTCAGTCCAACATAAAAGTTGTATGCTAGATCGACATACCTTTTTTCTGCGTATGACCTCCATAGCTAACCTTGGGCACCACAACCTACTACGCCTTCCGGGAAATTGGATGCTCTCTCGACGGACGATTTCTCTTCCAAGGTCTTTGAGTTGGTCGTGCATCCATAATTTCTCATTATCGACAACCTTTATCAAGGACATGTTGATAAGGACATCAATTGCGTGATTTGGAAAAAACTCACAAGATTTCCACATGAAAATTGCATCGTCGATTTTTTCACCGGCCATGTGACATGCAATATCGAGGAAAATTTGTTTCTGCTCGTACTCTAACATTTCATAACTTATCATCAATATATCATGGACCTCTTTGTGAGGCATTTTCATCAACTTTTCCAGCATGTCTTGCCACACAGCCTCACTTTTGCAGCAAAGAGAGGATCCTATGACCTTTAGAGCCAGAGGAAGTCCACCCGTGGTTTTAACTATCTTGGTTGCTATGTTGGCATAATAACCATGTGGAGGGGTATCTCTTCTGAAAGCGTGATTGTTGAAAAGTTCAAGAGCATGATTAAGAGGCATTTCCTTCATCTCATAGATGTAAAACTCTTCATGATGGATAGAGTCATTGTCTCTTTGTCTTCCCTTATTGATAGACAAAAAACTGATATCCCTGGTTGTGATAATAATTCTGCTGCCAGGACCAAACGAGTCATGCTTTCCGGCAAGTTTCATGAGCTGGTTTCGCTTGTCAACATCATCCAGAACAATGAGAACTTTCTTGTGACGAAACCTTTCTTTTATCATGTTGATCCCGTCATTGGTGTCGTAAATCCTTTCTGGTCGGAACCTGAGAATATCTGATAATAGTCTCCATTGTAATTCTCTAATTTTATCATCTTGGGAAGATTCACGAACATTTGAAAGAAAGCTTCGAGCAGAGAATTGGTGAGAGATTCGATTGAAAACAACCTCAGCAAGGGTTGTCTTACCGATGCCACCCATACCGTGAATTACAACAAAACGTACATCAAGCGATCCTTCTTGCAGTAAGCACATCATGTCCTCCAAATGATTATGAATTCCAACTAGATGATCAGGCAAATTTCTCTGCCTTTTCTTCAGTCTGGTCAGAACCTCATCCACAATATGTTTGATAATTGCACCTTCCCTGCAATAGCCACATCAATGGAGCACTTCATTCATGAACTATTACCGAAGATTTTTCTTTGTGTATTGGTCTACAGCAATATGACCTATCTGCAATGAATATCTGCATTTGACCGACAATCCAGGCTAAATTTCAAGCACAACTGACGCTAAACTAATAGGTACTTCGTATCCTTTTCCAGTAAACTTCGTTCGTATGGCATCGACATTTCGTGAGAGGACCAAATATACTCTAGCACGAATGCAACCATCTGTCCAGAAACACCCCAAATCGAGCTAAACGAAGTTCATGTTTGAATTCGCAACAGCGAAGTAAATCCTGTGTGCGCATATTGTTGCAACTCTCCTATTGATGACTTACTCATGATATCTAAAAGAATCGATAAGAACTGAAGCTAGAGACTGAAACGTTGAAATTCCCTTTCAAAATTATTTAAAAAAAAAAAAAAAAAAAAAAACTGCAGTATCTAGTGGAAACCAGCATCAGAGCGCGGAGCCTTACCCTTTGCCCTTAGAATCCCATCCCTTGATTCCAGCGACCTTTATCAGAGCCTCCTTCCACCGTCGCACCTCATCACAGCCGAACCTATCCTCATGCTTTTTCAAGGCCTCGTCGTATAGTCCAGTCCGGAGCTTAACATCAGAAGCATCCACGCCGTAGAAAATAGGCAAAATCACTTTGCCACTCGATCCTCTGGAGCTCTCCACGATGTGCGCAAGCTCGCGGAGACACCATGCGCTCGATGCGTAGTCTCTGGAAAAGACGGTCACGTAGACCTTGGAGCTGTCGATCGCGTGCAGGAGCTCGCCTCCAATCTCTTCGCCTTTGCGGATCTCCTCCTCGTCCCTAAAGACGCGAACTCCGGCTCCCTCCATGGCGTGGTAGAGGCAGTCCGTGAAGCTGAGGCGAGTGTCCGGTCCTCTGAAGTTCAGGAACACCTCGAATTCAGCCCCCGGCGGCTCGCCATCGTCGCCACTGGCCAGACCTGGGGACGAGTCCCTCTTCCTCTTCATCTACAGGAGCTGCGTTTGCCGACTTCAACTAGGAGACCGATCGGCGTGATTCCTCAAGAAACTTCAGCTTAGGCCCTTCCAGTTTCCCCCAAACAGAGACAATAGCAGTTCTTTGCCAAAGGATGGAGATAAGGCCAACTCTCTTTTTTGCTTCAAGTCAACAAAGAAGAAGAAGAAGAAGAAGTCTCTCAAGACAAACTTGCCCAACTTGTTTGAGTTTTAAATTTTTTTAAGAAAATCACTGTTTTGAAAGTACTTTCCGTAAATAAAACCTACCCTGCAGGAATCTTCCCTGTGAACTCTCCTCTGTGTCATCCTCTACGATTAGGGGTGTGCAAAATAGCCGAGAACCGCCCGGACCGCCCGGAACTGAACCGAAACCGCCCGAACAGGGCGGTTCTTGAGGGAACCGGCCCGGTTCCGGTTGCCTCCCGGCTTCATGGGGCGGAACCGCCCGCCCGCCCATCCGGATCGAACCAAGTGCACCTATTTATAATTTAAAAAAAAAAAATACTAAATGAAAGTGACGAAGCCCTAATTCGCGAAAACCCTAATTCGTGTCTCATCTCTTCCGGTTTCTTCCTCAGTCTTTGATTCTCTCTCTGTTTCTTCTCAGTCTCTTCTCTTCGTCTTCAATTCCTCCCCGAGCATCCACGCCGCCGCCGCTGCTCCTCCTCCGCCGCCACCGCTCCTCCTCTTCTTCCTCATTCACTGTAGTTGACTGTTATTTAATGTTGAGCATTCGTCTATTAATTATTGTTTTAGTTTTTTTGGAACTTGGAATTTTAGAGCTCAAAATTTGGGAACCGGACCGGACCGGTGGTCCGAGAAACCAAAATTGTTTCGCGACTGTTTTACGTTGAAAACTAAAATTTTTTGCGTCAAGATTGGTTCCAGGGTGGATCCATGCAACAAACGGGTGGATCCCGGTTCTAATTTTTCGGAACCGGTCCTTAGCGGGCGGTTCCCGGTTCTAGGTCGGGAACCGCCCGCCCGGACCATGCACACCCCTATCTACGACCCACATCGTTCATGGCTCCCCGGTTCACGATGAAAATGCCGCTCTCCTCCACTTCCAGTCTTCCCAAGCATTCAACTCATCGCCTTCACAGAAGATGTAGCCACTCGTCCGTCTTGCTTCTGCTTTGCGGGTACGTCGCACGGAATACTGCATTCGATTCGGATTCTCTGCCATAACGACTATTTTGATGGTGAAAACAAAAGGAGCTTATAATTATAGAAGCAAACGATTTGCAATATGCTTTTATCTTTGTCTAGGCAATCAAGGCAGCTTTCACTTTTCAAGATACATTGCCTTTCTGTATGAGAATGGATCGGGTTTCTACTCAGATGGAATGCATAACTGGTTGGTGTGAACCGCAATGTAAGAATGTCTTAGTCATATGAACAACCACAGCATCAGTGTTTGAATGATTGGATTTAATACGTTTTCTCTTAGAAATAGGTAAAAGTACTTTCAAATTTCCCCAACGTCTCCTCATGAGACGGTTTTCAAAGGCGTTGTTGGGCATAGGCGAGCTGGGTAGCTTCCTGACTGAACCAAGTAGAATCCTTGATTAACATAAAGACGATGACAATCTTCCTGAGTATCGAATATAAGTGTTGCAGATGCAAGAAGAGAAATGACTGACTTCAACTCAACGATGGTGAGTGTTGTTCACAAGGAATCCTCGCAGAGCCTGTGTATCTTGAAATTAGGCTATGAACAAATCGATTAAAGGAATCCGATATCTGTCGGTAGAGCTATAATGTGCAAGAATTGTTTATTGGCATTGTATAGTGACTGGCTTTCAGTTTCAGACGACTTGAACAATACAATGCGCAGAAGAATTCATCAGATTTTTCAACAACACAAAGAAATTTAAAATTTTAGTGATATGGGGAATTGATCTATGAAGCACCGCGCCCCAACTCCAGGCTCGAGCACATCGGCTAATTTGCTGACACCTCGATGGTCAACAACAGTTCCATTGATCGCCAAATTGCACGAAAGCTACTTTGTATAAGACGAATAGCCCAATAAAAAATTGTAACATCCATCAGACATAGTTACCTCAAAATCAAAACCATTTTACTGCATCAAACCAATATATCTCCATATCAAACTTTCAACATTTTGAGATCTCCAATAGAACAAAGTAATCATGTGATGCCGGTGGTATTCAAATTCTATTCAAGTAATGATTTCAATTTTCCAATGGTTTGGACCTTTTACGGCAAATTTCACAAAATATACTGGCAATTTGGTAATTTTGGTTAGATTTAGAGAATTCCAAATTATAACATAACAGTCTCACCCCTTCTAAGGAATATTGATGTTGGATGAGATCGAGTTGACTTAGGGAGATATGCAGAAATTTTGTCTTTCCGGGAAAATGGGCGGAAAGTGTGATCATTCGTTATGTGAAAAGAAAATCAGTAGATGGGCTTTTACCATACAAGTTTTGCGACAAAATAAATCCTTGTTCTCTTTTTGTGATATATTTGGGAGACAGGAGTATAGGCCTGCCGGCCTGCCATTCACATTAAAATAAATGGAGTGAATTGCTAATATTACTCTTTTTTCTTTCTTTTCTTAAAAAAATTACTTGTCCATCTATGCATTGTGGAATTTTGGATTGAGGTAGTTTTGGAGTAAATTTCATTATAAAAAGAACAAAGGCGATTTAGTCAATTTTGATAAGAATCCCAATCCACCATGAGAGACTCACACTTTTTAAAGAATGAGTAAAGATTGCACATGCATTGCCCGGGATAAATAATGTATAGATTATCCAAAACTTAAGTGGTTTGGTGTGGTTTGCTGTACGTGCACTTTAAAGCGACATGATTAACAACCGTAATCAAAGAGTATTACCACGACATGATTAACAACCGTAATCAAAGGGTATTACCACGTAAAACTTAATTAATAAAATTTACAAAAATTTGCTCACATATATGTTAAGGGTATGAAGCTCCACTGATGAATAGTGCGAAGCATGTTAGGTGCGAAACTCCAACAAGTTTTTCTATTTTCTGAAATCTACGTAATATAGTTAAATAAAAACAAGGTAGGAAATAAAATCTGATTTAAAATAAACATGGTTGGCTTAGAGATGAACCCTCAATTGTTCAGTTCAGTTGTCCTCACATGGGAAGAAAAGAACTTGAAGATTTGCGTGTAAATATGGTAACAAAAAGCACTGCACGAAAGTCACTGAGCATTTGCAAATTCCAAACATGTAAATGGCATCAAAGAAAAAAGTGCATGCGCGAATGATATTGAATCATTACTGTTACAAAAATAAAAATAAAAAATAAAAAGGGATCAAAGAAAAAAGTTATGAATGCAGTTGCAACTTGCAAGTTTTAAAGAATAAGATATATACCGTAGTCGATGTCCCCCGTTCACACGCCTCCACAAACAGATTGAAAACAATACAAAAAGCAGATGGCAATGTATACTATTTTAAGCTCACAGATTACATAGTCATGCCGGAGGAAGTTAAAAGCTTCAAAAACGACAGACGTTTATGCATATAAATTTGATCGATCTGTCCCTAATAATGTAAGGGCACGCATCGCTTTATTGACTAGAAAATGTCAGTGTTCATTCGGCGCTTAAGGTATTGTGGCGAGGCCATTGTGACGATGATCCTGGTCCACCAAAAGAGTCTTGCACCTTCTAAGGAAATTTGATGTTGGAATGTGCTTATTGCGGAATACTGATTACCCTCTTCCGATTTTATTCATTACCCATTCTTTGGCCCAAAATGGCCTGTCTTCATTTTATTTTTCTAGTTTCAGGCCAGGCCAGAATTTGAGGCTTCCCGTGGTGAAATATGTTAGTGGAGAAAAAAACTTACTCTTAAGTTTAGGGTCAAGTTAAAAAGAATGGCTCAAAACATGTAAAAACAAAATGGATTTTTCATGCTGAAAATGGCCTCAAACGCCTTTAGAAATCTTATACGGCGAAGTAGGCCTTTCGATCAAATCTCTAGAACCAATGAAACAGCGCAATATTAAAACTTTTTAAATTGAAATTATGTGTGCAATTCTAGTGAAGGGCTATCCGAAGATAAAGGATTGACTTTTTTGTTTTTATAGATAGCCACATTTCTTATTCAAGTGATAACCTTGTATCAAATTTCTAAGATGAGTTCTTAAAATTTTTGGGTAGATCGATTTTGACCAAAGTAGTTTTATGAGCTCTTAATCTTAACTTCATAGAGCTCGGTCCTGTCCCCGTGGAAAGTAGTAGTAAAATGTCACTTAAGCTGAATATTCATCACATTTGCTGCCACAACGGCTGTTTTAATGGCACAGCAAACACATCTCTGAAACGCTCATAAGAGAGGGAAAAAAACACAAGAAAGCAAAAGAAAGGAGCTTAGTAATGGCAGCAGCACATGATCGACAACCTGCTTGTTTCTTTATCTCTGCAATCAAGTCTTTTGAAGCTCGCGATCGACAATCACGTCTTGTTTCTTTATCTCTGTACAAGAATAAATCAGGGTTCTGATTAGATGGCATGCACGATTGAAAAGCGAAAATGGGCTTAAATTATGTGTTCCATTGATTGAATTTTGGTTTCCTTTTCTCTGGGAAACATAGGTGAAGTAAATTTCATTCTCCCCACGTGATCCACACGGGAGAACTTTCAACGGCAATCGTCCAAACCAAGTACAGATGCTTGATTGACATTGATGGTGATTTTCATGAGTACATCTGTATGTGTTGCAGATGCAAGAGGAAAAATTAATTACTTACTTCAGCTCAACAACGGCCAGCGTCGTTCGAAGATAATCCCTGAAGAGCGCGTATATCCTGAAATAGGGCCATGAACAAATCGATGAAGGCGTATGATGTCTGTCAGAACTGAAAGTGTAAGAATTAGCTTCTTTTATACTGTATATAATGACTGGCTTTCAGTTTGAGATGACCCGAACATGACAATGCATAGAACACATTCGCAGAAATTTCAACTACACAAAGAAAATTCAAACCTTCCCGATTTGGAAATTGGTCCATTTTGTACCCAGCCCCAACTCTAGCCTTGAGCAAATTGGCTAATTTGCCAAAGTCTTGAAAATCAACTATAGCACCATCGATCCCCAAATTACTCAAGAATACTATTTTGTATAAGACAAATAACCAAATAAAAAAAATATCAATCATAAGATGTAATTCCATCGGAATCAAGAAAATAATCACAATTTATCCCCAATCAAACTATAAAAGTTTCAACTTCTTTACATTACCAAAACACAAACAATTCATTAATGATTTTCTCAAATAAGACTTCAACAATCCATTCTAATAAAGTTTTTAATATATTGCCAAATGGAATTCTTAAGGGAAATTACCCAAAAAGTGTTAAACTTATTGCAATTATGTTAATTCAGTCATAAGTCTTTTTTCTATCAATTCAGTCTTAAATATTTTGTATTTATACCAATTCAATACATCCGGCCAATACCACCCACTGCGGTGGCATGGCTTGAGCTTTTGCCTCCCGAAAGGTGCCAATTCGAGTCTTGGTGACTTAACCGCCGGCGTTTGGTGTATTCTTCCCACCGTCGGCTTTCGGGGTTTCTGGGTTACAAAAAAAAAAAAAAAAAAAAAATACATCCGGCCAATTTTGGCAGGCCATTATTAATGTAGAAATTTTTAATAATATTTGAATAATTTTTCGAATTATTTATTTATTCTTTTCTCTCTCTTTTTTCCAGCAACCGACTCAGGAAGAAAGAAGGGAAGAAGGAAAAAAAGAAAAAAGAAAAAAAGAAAATAAATAATGAGGGAAAAAAGAAACCGAAGAAAATTTTACCTACCGTTAGAGAACATGAGATGATTCGTTCTCTCTAGAGTTGGCCGTTGATATTGTCCCCCCTATGGCCGTGAGTATCTTTCCATTTTTTGTAATTGCCAGAAAAGTCAGGTGAAATCCCACATCCCGCAAACATCAATGAACACGTGTCTTGAAGTTGTAGAGCGGGTGAATTTGTTAGCGGACAATCATAAAGTTGCAATGTCCGCAACTTCTTTAACTCCGATAGATTAGGCAACCTTTCTAAGGAACCGCATCTCCTAATGACGAATCTCTCTAGCGATTCCAATTTTTCCCCACCTTGAATCTCCATTAGCCTCGCGCAATCAGACACCTCCAAATATCGAAGCCCCTTTAGTTTGGACACCGACAACCTCTCGAGAAAATGACTATCATACACAGTGAAATTAAGGAGTTTCTCTGGATGCTGTCCAAGCACATCATCAATTTCAATCTCCCTCAGCCAACAATTAGGAAGACTCAGATGGGACAGGTTTGTCAAATTGGAAAAGAGTGAACTTTCCATTGGTGACTTGACATCGTATAGAACCAATCTTCCAAGATTGGACGGAAGCCTCACGAGAGATTGTGAGTCAATCAAAGTTATCTCAAGACTCTGAAGTTGACAAAGACCTGCAAAATTAATTGGAGGAAATGCGAAATCTTTCATTGCAAGAACCAATTCCTTCAAATTAGATAGGCCCTCGATCCACTTTAACTTTGGAGCTCCTCTAATGAATTTTGAAATCCGAGTGAAGCTCAACATTCTAAGTTCGACTAAGTTAGTTAGGTATGACAGGTCAAGGTCAAGGGCTGTCCACAATAATTGAGATGGGAACTCTAACTTTATCAAACTTGCTGGGAGCTCTGGCAAATGTTCAAGTTCATGACATAAACTCAAATCAAGTGTTTGGAGATGAGAAAGCTGATTCATAGTCACCGGCAATGTCCTAATGTTGCTCAATGATAGATTTAGTATCCTCAAAAACGAAAGACACCCAATTTCACTTGGTATATCTCCCTTCAAATTTCGACAACCTAGGGCATCTAAAACTTTAAGATTCTCCAGCATCCCTATGGTTTTTGGTAGCTCTCTTATCTCACTATAGTCCAAACGTAAAATCTCCAACTCTTTGAGATTCCCAATAGAAGCTGGTAATTCTGTGATACTTGTTTCCCGCAAATCTAGCTCATGCAAGGACTCTAGCCCACCCATTTGGTCTGGTAGCTTCTCTATCCGTGTCTCAACAAGACTCATTTTCCTCAAACATTTTAAGATCTCCAATAGAGTGAGGTAATCCTCTCATTTTTGTGCCTCCCAATTCCAATTCAAGTAGTGATTTCAATTTTCCGATGGATTCTGGAAGTGGTCTAGGCATACGACAATGTTCTAAAGATAAAAACTCCAAACACGTCATCTCTCCAAGGGAATGATGTAATTCTCGAACATGCATCCCTTTTATTTTTAGTGTTGATAGGGATTTTAGACCACCTAATACATAAGGCACATCAAAAATTTCACAATCCTCACTGGGTGGATATTCTGATGAGCTGATTTCCAAGTGCTTTAGGCTTGCTAGTTTAGCAAGAGAACCATCAACTCCTAGCAAGGCTCCACAATGTTGAAGAACCAATTTCTTCAAATTCGAGCATTTCAAGAAGTTAGGAATCCTTTTGAAACTTGGGCAACCAGTGATTTGTATAACTTTCAAGTTTTCGCTCACCTAGAAAAACAATCCAAGAATTAGCCAAGTCAATTAGGCAAATGGGTAAGCTTGGTTATCAAGAGAAATGCCACAAAGAATAAACTATGTGGGATGATGTTGTACCAGGCATGGCTCCCACCCTGTCCAATCTTCCATCATGTTACTTTGGGAAAGCTTGAGCACGACTAATTTCTCGAGACATAAATTTATTGCGTTTAATTTAGAAGGGCAATGACTCCAAGAAAGCCATGTTAACTTGGAGAGAAGACTCTTAAAGTCCCCCACTAAGTTCCCACCCTCTAATTCCAAAATTTTTAGATTGGGCAGCTTTGAAAATTCTTCACTTGTGAAATTGTGCACTTTGGAGAGTCCTGTCAGTCTGAGTGCTATGACTTTGTCTGTCCCCTAGTGAGAGATAGGAAAAGTATGAGCAAACATTTGAACTGGATGACAAGCATGGTGTTATAAGTCCAAGGGATTGATTATGTTTAGTAATGAAGCAGAAATTATTGCTTAGTACAGATCTAGATCAAGAAAAGAATAAAGAAAGAGTCAATGAAGTTAATCTGATTTGCTCGTATTGTCGAAAATAATTGTTCACTTCATTTATGCATCATAATATTTCTAATTCATCAGTTCAAGAGAATTTCTCGCACAAGATGGAAACAGAGGACATTAATATTACCGAGTAAAACAGTTTGATAGAAAATACCACCTTGCATATTTAATTTTTTTCGAAACAACGCAAAACCCGCAACGGTTTTGCAATCAAGAAAAAATTGCTAGACCAATTTCTAATAGTCTCTTGAGTTTATAACCCAATTGAAGACTATGCATCTATACCTGCTTGGTCTGGAGCATGTGGAAGCATGGTTTACTCTAAAGCATCTCTTTATTAAGTTTCGTTTGAGTTCTATTACAACATGAGTACAGGAGATGAAAAATCGTACTTGTTTTAGGACTGTCAGTGGGTTCTATAGAATTAAGGATCAATGTACCAAACGATAGACCAAAAATACTACATCCATATATTTTAGGAAAGCTCTATGGAACTACACAGAAATGATCGCATATTCCAATTAATTACTAAATGAGAAATGATTATGTAACAGTCTTTAATGTATTGTGAGAAAAACAGGCTATTCTAGACAATAAAAAATCAAATAGTAAATAATTATAAATTATTGTGAGATCTACTCATTTAAGAATTTATAACTCAAAACAAGTTATTATTCTCACAGTAACCAAAATTTCAAGTAAGGGGGTCGTTGACATTGTCTCCCTATAGAGTGATGTTGCTCATGATTTCCAACTTGGCAAAAAGGAATAAAATCAGCCTTGAAAAGCTTTGATAGCCCAAGAAGTCACAATCTGCATCCGTTAATATATGATATGATATTGAAACTATTTTTTTTTTAATTTCTGCTACAAATTACTTTCACGTCATGAGCGTACTTATCAACACATTTTAGATATGATATTGATATGTGATGGATTTAATTGGGAAATTGGGCTTAAGGCCCGTCCGCCCAAGTTGGGCCCAAAAGGCCCGGCCCATGGGAATAGGGCCCGTGGATAGGGGAAGGTATAAAAGGGAGGAGAGAGAGAGAGATGGCACCTTTTGGCGCATAACGTACGTACGTTCTCTCCAACGCTCTCTCTCCCTCCAAAAGGAACAGTAAGCATAAGGCCACTGTTTTCTCCCTTTCAAGGTGTCGTCTAATCGAACAGGATCGAACCGGGCCAAATTCTTTCCTCTTCTTCGGCGTCGGTGTCTAATCTGTGGCTAACAAGGTACGCTCGAATCCGTGGTGTGCTTTACGATCGGTGATACGTGCTGTTTCTGGGCTTCGTCTTCCGCATTGATTTAGGGGTTCGATTTAGTGTCGAATCCGTTTTTCGGGGATCCGTTATTCCCAACATTGGTATCAGAGCCCTAGTTCACGTTTTCCCGATCTGGTTTTGATGTTTTTTGATTGAATTTTCGCAAAAAACGTTCGGCCGTACGGATCGGGCGTGAAATCCCGACACCCGAGCACTGTACGTCGTTTTTTCTGTGTTTGCGTATGTCAAAATCAAAATCTGAAAGCACTGGGTGAAAGGCGACGTCGAGACGAGTCCGGGGAGTGGTCGACCGCCGCCGGAAGACGCCGCACGCGCCCGAAGCGCTGGCTATGGCCAGCGCGTGCGCCACACGCGCCGGCGACGAACCGGCACGTGCGCGCCGGCGACCGGCGAAACGGCACGCGCCGGTCCGCGGACCGACGCGTGCTGACGTCATTTGATGACGTCATCGTGACGTCATCCAACGGTCGGTAACCGCTCGGATGACGTCACCGATGACGTCATCGCCGACGCCAGTTGGCCGGGCGGTAACCGGCCGGCGACCCGACCGGCGACCCGACCCGACCCGAACCGAGGACGCCCGGCACGCG
The DNA here is from genome assembly GCA_014182575.1 of Eucalyptus decipiens. Taxonomy (NCBI): domain Eukaryota; kingdom Viridiplantae; phylum Streptophyta; class Magnoliopsida; order Myrtales; family Myrtaceae; genus Eucalyptus; species Eucalyptus decipiens. Next base: position 48,650,729 of record CM024614.1, read on the forward strand.
CGTGGCACGTGCCGGCTGACGTCTGCGTGACGTCAGCCCGCGCACGTGCTCGGCACGTGTCGACGGTTCGCCCGAACCGGCCAGACCGGCGCAACCGGTCCGACCGGCTCGACCGGTCCGACCGGCTCGACCGGTCCGCCCGGTCCGACGACCCGCCCGCCCGTTGACCTTGACCGTTGACCGCTGACCGTTGACCGACGACCGTTGACCGTTGACTTTGACCGTTGACCGTTGACCCGAAAAAAAAAAAAAAAAAAAAAAAAAAAAAAAAAGGCATTTTGTCCTTTTTCATGTATGCCTATGTGGCTTATATGTAATCCATTTTTTTTTTTTTTTTATTCTGCATTTGTTGCATGAATTTTTTTTTTTAAAATTATGTATTTTCCGTATGTGCATTATGGATTATAAGTGATCCATTTTTAGTTCCGCATTTGTTGCAGAACTATGATGCGTCATGCACGGATACCCGCAATCCCGAGAACGGACGAGGGAAATGCAAGACTTAAAAGGCCGATGAAAGAGTTAGCCGATTATCGGTGGCATGACGGTGATTTAGTATCACATGTGGTCATAGGTCAATAAGATGATACAGAAATCATCTCCGGAATGGTTATCTAATGCCGGATTTTGAGAAGGTGCTTGGCTATGATGAACACTCTTCCACCCGAATGGCAAGCAGTGTTAGATCGGTTATGGGAGGTCAACGTGGTCCCGAGCTATAGGGAGCTAGTGGAAGCTTTTGTAAGAGAGACTATAGGATTGAGTTGGCCAAAACTTCAACCCTTAGAATGAGCGCCACATGGCATAGGGTGAATGCGCCTTGGTGGCGACATGAATGCTCTCCAAAAGTTTTTCCATGGTTGGCAAATGTGCCTTCAGTTTTCTCAGATGTTTTGACTGATAGATTAGAAGGGACATTCCCTAATTATTTCTTTGATTAATTATGTAGTGTTTACTACCTACTTGTTGTTGATGTAGCAACTGATATATTAGTTGTATCATGTGAAAGCATTGTTATTTTATTCGATGTTAAGACTTTATTTGCTTTTTGTTACTGCTGATTGCTGTGGGTAGTTAGCTGTGGGTAGTTATAGAAGTTTTTGTAACTTCATAGGACTTATTTTGCATATGACAATTATATTAATAACAATTTTGAGTTAGGATTTTGGAGGATGATTGGAAACATAGTGACCTTTTGATTCTCAAACCTTACTTGAAATTGTTCATTGATATAATGGGTCTCAGTGCAAAAGTAGATGCATAAGTGATAGGCATTAATTATTCGTGCATGTATGTCCGATGTGTTCGACCGATGGTTTCAAAGAACTAAGAACGTGATTGCCGATATGAACGGCAACAATTGTAAAATATTGAATATGAAGATTCAATATGTGCTGGAAAAGCAAGAAGCACTAGAAGCTCTTGACCATATTATGGAAAATCTTGAGGATGCCGTGCGCCATCTTGAGCTAGTAGAGGACCGCCTAACGGCATTTGAGCCGAGAATAGACATTTGTAATGCCGGTTCTAGCTCGAAAATGCTATGAGCTCTAAGCGCAAGCATATTGATTCGTTCAATATGTGGACATGCAAAGGATCAAGTCCATATTGCAAGGAATCAAGAGTTAACCAACACAAGAGAGGAAAACGTTCTCAAGTGAAGAAAATGTCAAAGGTTAGGTGTTACAATTGTGACAAGAGAGGACACTATGCTCGCGATCGTCATGAGCTAAAGAATGTATACACCTCTGTACATTTGAGAACTTTGCTTATGTGCCAAGTTCTCAGATTATTGGCTGAATCCAATCCTTTGTGGATTGTAGATTCATATACGATGACCATGTAAGGAAGGATAGAGGATCCTTCGTGGAATTTTGACGAGTACCAACTGGAATTAAGTGGATCTATGTGGGATATAACTCCAGAGATGAAGTTAAAGGGATTGGCACCTGCCAATTGAATATGCGTGGTAGACGCACCTTGTTCTTACATGATGTCCTATATGCTCCGGAGATTCGTCGAAATTAAGTGTCTGTTTTGGCGTTGGTTAAGCTTGGTTTTAGTGTGAACTTCCGTAATAGAGATGTAGATTTGTATTTGAATACAAACTATTATGATTGTGGTCACTTTCTAGATGGTTTCATTGTACTATATGTTGACTGTAGTAATGTCAATATGTTCTTCCCTTGTTTCACGTCTTCTATTTCATATGATAGTGATGTGATTATGTGGCATGCTGGACTTGGTCATATGGGCCAACAACATATGTAAAGACTAGCCAAAGAGGGCTTGTTGGGCAACATTGAAAACGTCGATTTGCCCAGATGTGAGCATTGCCTAGTAGGGAAAATTACAATGAAACCATTTGGAAAAGATAAAAGAGCTGAATTTCCTCTGCATTTAATCCATTATGACGTCTGTGATTCAATGAATGTGAGAGGAAGGCATGAGACTGTTTATTTCATCACTTGTATAGATAATCATACTCGATTCGGATATGTCTATTTGATTTCTCATAAATCTGAAGCATAAGTTGTTTCAGAAGGTTTATGAACCTAGTAGAAAATCAATTAGACAAGAAAATAAAGTTTTTTAGATCTGATCGAGGTTGAGCGTATTTATCTGATGAGTTCAGAAAATTATGTGATGAAAAAGGAATGGAAAGACAATTGTCTATTCCATATACTCCTCAACAAAATGGTGTTGCGGAGAGACGAAACAGAACTCTACTGGAAATGGTTAGGTCCATAATGGCACATGTTAACTTACCAATCACTTTTTGGAGTGATGATTTGTTAACTGTAGCCTATATACTTAACCGGGTGCCTTCCAAATCAGTTACTTCCACTCCATATAAGTTATGGACAGGTAGAAAACCGGACTTAAGTTTTCTTGAGTCATGGGGTTGTGCTGCCTATACACATGAGTCCTCTCACAAATTTGGGAAATTGGTTCCCAAAGGAAATAAGAGTATTTTCATGAGATACTCCGAACACTCGAAATAGTATGTGTTCATAGGTGAGCAGGAAAGTGGGAGTATAACTGAATTTGAATCACGGGATGTCACATTCTTAGTGGATGAATTTCCTAAGAAGGGCGAAATAGGGGAAGATTACTCCCTATTTGAAACATTGGATCAAGATAATGATATTAGTGGAGTTCGTCCAAGTGGGAGTAATATGAGAAGTGATGAATTGAATTCAACTCATTCTCAATTGCAACCACATGACGAGACGACATCATCATTATCTAATCCTAGTGGGAGCATGATGGGTAATGATGTGCTAAGTGTACAATCTCCCATACGGCGAACAAGTTGCCAAAGTATTCCCCGTCGACGTTTTAACATTGAAGGTGAAACTTTTATGATTGCTCCGCAAGATGAGGATGAGCCAAGAAATGTTAATAAGGCTCTGAGTTGCCCTAATAAGGAAAAATGGATTTATGCAATAGAAGAGGAAATGGAGTCAATGAAATCAAACCAAGTTTGGGAACCGGTTGATCTTCCAAAAGGACGCAGAGCTATTGGGAACAAATGGTTCTCAAAATAAAGCAAAAGGCGATGGCTCGATAGAAAGGCATAAGGCTCGCCTTGTTTGTAAGAGGTATAATCAACGAAAGGAATTGATTATGAAAGTACATTTTCTCCGTGGTGTGATTTATCTCGATTCGCATTATTCGGGCAAAGTAATGGTTAGTATGGATCTTAAGTTACATCAAATGGATGTAAAGACTGCTTTCCTCAATGGAGAGTTAGAGGAATAAATATATATGGAACAACCTGCTGGTTTCATAGTGAAAGGCCAAGGAGAAAATGTATGTCGACTTTGGGGGTCGATATATGGCCTTAAGCAGTCGTCAAGATAATGGTATATACATTTTCATAATGCCATAATGGCATATGATTTTACAATGATTGACGAGGATCATTGTGTATATATCAAAAGATCCAAGGATCAATTTGTGATCATATCGTTATATGTTGATGATATACTAATTGTCGGAAGTAATATGGAGTTATGTTAATGCTGTGAAGAATTGGTTATCTTCCAACTTTGATATAATTGACATGGGTGATGTTGCATACATTCTTGGAGTTAAGATTTCAAGATTGCAAACCCAAAGACACTCCTATTGCAAAAGGTGAAGGATTGAGCCATAGACTGTGTCCAATGACTCTATAAGAGAATGAACAAATGAAATATGTTCCTTATGCTAGTGCTGTTGAAAGCTTGGTGTACGCTATGATGTGTACAAGACCTGACATATGTTTTGTAGTTGGAATGGTGGGTAGATACCAATCCAATCCAGGTCAAGCACATTGGAAAGCCGTTAAGAGTATACTGAGGTATCTAAAGGGAACTACTGATTATACGATGAGTCATTAAGGAAAGGATCTGCAACTCAAAGGCTATTTTGATACTGATTGAGAATGAGATTTAGATGAATGAAAATCTATCTCTGGATTTGTTTTCTTACCGAATAATTGCACCATATGTTGGAGCAGTAAGAAACAAAAGTGTATAGCCTTGTCCACGATGGAACCTGAGTCCGTGGCATTATCAGCAGTAGTATATGAGAAGATATTTGGCTTAAGAGATTATTGGATCATTTAGGTGTTATTGGAAGTGCTGCAGATTCGTTATTGGTTAACGATGATAGCCAAGCAGCAAAAGTGTACACCAAAGATCCAAAATATCATGGCAAGACCAAACATATAGATACCAAGTATAATTTTGTCAAAGATATGATTGCATGAAAAGATGTGAACTTAGAGTACATACTACGCATAGAATGGTAGCAGATCCTATGACAAAGCCAATACCTAGAGATGTGTTTTGTGGCTATATGAAATCTCTAGGATTGCGTAGAGGGTGATGTACTAAATATTGTAATTTCCCTAAGTGTTCACAATTTGATGAATTTGTGTTTTCATCATTAATGCCTATGAATCTTTGTTTGATCTTTATGCATCTTAATGCTCGTGCATTATTTTAAGTTGAGAAGTATGTCGGACAGATATAAGATTAGCCCACTCACACGGGTAATCGCCCTACATTTTCTTGTGTGATAAATAGAGATGAGACTGTTTTTAAGCTTATTATCTAGGTGATAATCGAGAGCTCAAGCTTAAAACACGTATGTCGCCTTAACTGAGTGTTAAGATGAGGACATAATGCTTGTGATGTCCGAAAGTAAAATACCCCACATATTTTACTTTATCTGTCTAAGATGCCAGATGTGAGTTCTAATGAATTAGGTGAATGAGTAGATAGGTGAACTCAAGTTAGACATTGGGTATGTCTGAACTATCATCTGTACGGTATTGAAAGTGTAGACATACGCTCCATGGGAAAGGAGTTAATACCGTAATACGTATTTCATACTACGTATGCATGAGACGACCAATAAGAGTGGCAAAAAGTTTGATCTCAACTTTTATGCGTGTGAGGCTCTTGAGAGAATGAGTTCCTCAATTTTTAAGTCCCCTCATGACTCTTACTTATTCTCAAGATTTCTATTTAGTGTTTGCTATCTTAGGATGTTGCCAATGGTCATGTATTTGATTCGATCTAATGGGGCATTTCTAGAAAAGCGAGCTGGACTGAAATTGAGAGTTTGAAGGAAAGAGGAAGATCGATTTTGGAGAATCACATTATAGTTTTGTATTCACCGGTTAACCAATTATGACTGTCTTTGGGATAATCATAATTGTGAATACAATATATATATATCATTGTTTAAAAGAGATCAAGAGAGATATAAATGTGATCGATCGATCTAGGTACGCATACTAAATCTACTCGGAGTGTGACGCCCATTATGAGCTGCTATATATTCCTAATGGATGTATAGCAACGAGCTTTCAAAGTATGCTGGTCGCACGGATTATTCACCAGTATGAATGTTGAAGAGAGGAAAAGAGGATTCTGTTTCGGCCCATCATGTTAAGTGAGAGTCTATGATGGATTTTTCTCTGATGGGGATGAGTAGGGCCTGTCCGCCCATGTTGGTTTTGTACCACCATGTGCGAGTGGGAGATGATGGATTTAATTGGGAAATTGGGCTTAAGGCCCGTCCGCCCAAGTTGGGCCCAAAAGGCCCGGCCCATGGGAATAGGGCCCGTGGATAGGGGAAGGTATAAAAGGGAGGAGAGAGAGAGAGATGGCACCTTTTGGCGCATAACGTACGTACGTTCTCTCCAACGCTCTCTCTCCCTCCAAAAGGAACAGTAAGCATAAGGCCACCTTTTTCTCCCTTTCAAGGTGTCGTCTAATCGAACAGATCGAACCGGGCCAAATTCTTTCCTCTTCTTCGGCGTCGGTGTCTAATCTGTGGCTAACAAGGTACGCTCGAATCCGTGGTGTGCTTTACGATCGGTGATACGTGCTGTTTCTGGGCTTCGTTTTCCGCATTGATTTAGGGGTTCGATTTAGTGTCGAATCCGTTTTTCGGGGATCCGTTATTCCCAACAATATGTAATGATATTACCATTAGTGAACTATTGGAAAAACTATTTTTGTTTTCTTTACCAAAAGAGAAATTAAATTTACCTGGAAGAAACTAACTCCACAACAGTTGTAAATGCATAGCCAATTTTTACTAAAAGAAAATAGGAAGGTGACTATAGCTTACCTCTTTCATCCGAACCACTTTAAAGGCAATCTCAGGCTCCCACAACCTACTACGTCTTCCAGGAACATCAATGTCTTCACGTTGAATAATTTCTCTTCCGAAATCTCTGAGTTGGTCATGCATCCACAATCTATCATTTTTAATCTTTATGAAAGACATACAAGCAAGGACAAGTACTTCGATCTTTGGGAAATAGTTTGAAGCTTTCCACATATAGTATGGGCGGAGTCTTTTTTCTCCAATGAAGTAACATGCGATATCAAGAAAGATCTCTCTTTGACGAGGCTGTAACATGCCATAACTAATCATTAATCTATCGAAGACTTCTTGCTGGGGTACCAAAACTAATTTCTTCAGAGTGGCTTTCCAAACCTTTTTGCTTTTGCAAGAAAGTGAGGAACCGATAATCTCGAGAGCTAATGGAAGTCCACCTGTTTTATGAGTAATTTTGTGTGAGATGTCATCATAGTCACATGGTGGGGAATCCATTCCAAAGGCATGTTTACTAAAAAGCTGAAGAGCATGTAAAGAATTTAATTCTGCCATTTCATAGATTGTAAACTCTTCAGAATGTGCTTGGAAACTACTCTCTCCATCCTCCTCTTTGATTGACAAAAAGTTGATGTCTCTTGTTGTAACAATAATTTTGCTTCCTGGACCAAACCAATCACTCTTTCCCGCTAGTTTAGAGAGTTGTTCCCACTTATCCACATCATCAAGAACAATAAGTATTTTCTTATCACGAAACCTTTTTTTAAGTATGTGAATCCCCGCATCAATAGAATCGTGGATCAATAGATCTTTGCGTTGGAGAATTTCTGATAACAATTGCTTTTGTAAGTCAATGATTCTACCATTATGTGCAGATTCGCGAACATTGAAGAGGAAGCTGCTGCCTTGAAATTCAGTGGAAATCTGATTAAAAATAGCACTTGCGAGAGTTGTCTTACCGATACCACCCATTCCATGGATAACCAGATAATGTGCATTACGTGAACCTTTGTTTAACAAGTCTATGATAGCTTCCACACGATCATGAATCCCCACTAAATGATCCGGCAAATTTCTCCTTCTTTTCTTCAGCTTAGTAAAAACCTCGTCAATAATAGTGTTGATGACTCCACCTTGGCTGCCATATTTACACAAGAGTGTGATAGAATGAAATAATTTACAGATAAACTCTCAAGTTGAGGAATATTGCAGACATGACATAAGTGGGATTTTTGAATGGGTGAAAGAATTAGATCTACACTATATTTTGATGAGTGGTTCGGGAAAGGAAGACGAGGAAAAAAAAAATGGATTACCCGATTTACTGTGCTTGCTAGGAGTGATTAAAAGAATAAAAATGGGAGGATTTTTTTTTTTTTTCTGTATAATTATCTCCATCTCACTTTTGGGGTGGTATGCAAAAATGAATTGACTACGAAAGGATCCAAAGGTATAAGTAGGCAAAATAAAATAAAATCTGTGCCAGTCCTTGCTCTTAACTCCATCAGAAAATTATCCAAGTTATCTCGCTATATTGTCTTTCCTCCTTTTGAATCTGTTCAATCCCCAATTGTGTAAAAGGGTAACAAAAGTTTCTAATACGATTTTCTGGAAAGTAAGGTAGTGTAGCATTCTTTTGGAGCAGTTAGCAGTATAATACAGAGAAAAGTATCATCATTACCCATCATCATCTCAATCCAAAATATACTTCTCTAGTCAATATAAGTAATTGCTTTTAATGAGAAAATGTAGATTCACAATCAACACTCTTACCCTTTGTCCTTCGTTGTCCATCCCTTGATTCTTGCGACCTCCATTAAAGCCTCCTTCCATTGCCTAATATCGTGGCCAAAGTCCTCATGCTTCTCCAGAGCGTCGAGGTACAATTGAGTTTTGAGGTTCACATCCTCGGGATCCACTTCAAAGAAAATGGGTAGGATCATTTTGTCATTCGCTTTGCTGGAGCACTCCACCATGAGCGTGAGCTCATGAAGACACCAGGTACTGGACGCGTAGTTCCTGGAGAAGATGGGCACGTATATTTTGGAGGATTCAATGGCACACAGAAGCTCATCTCCAAGTTTTTCGCCTTTTCGGATCTCTTCGTCGTCTTTGAAAACGCGAATCCCAGCTCTAACCAGGGAGTGATAGAGGTAGTCAGTGAAGCTGAGGCGGGTATCGGGGCCTCTGAAACTCAGGAACACCTCGAATTCGTCCCCCGACATCGAATCGCTGTCAGCGACACTAGTGGACGTTGTCGCTGCTGCGTATGGGGAGTCCCTCTTTCTCTTCATACTCCTTGAGGAGCTCAAGATCCTCAGCTGGTATGATCACGGCGAGATGTGGAGTCCCTTCTGAATCCGATCTGGTATTTCTCGAGAGGAATATCTCTGATTGTTCACTTCTAATGTGACACGTTCCTTCTAAGGTTTTTTTCGAGGAATGTTCAGCGAATCGCCGGACGCAGGAGAACAGCAATGCGCTTTCGCTGGCTTTGCTCGGATATTTTATTGTGTCTCAGCGCAGAAACAAACAAGAGTAGCGAACGGCTTTGACAAGTCAAAAGGGTTAGTTCATCTAAGTTGGTTGTACAACTCGATCAGTAGTTTAAAAATGTATATACTTTTTGGCGTAGTGTATATTTTATTGTTTTATGATTTTGTACTTCAGTACGCTAACCATTTTCCTTCCTTATAAAAGTGAAGAACCCGGTCCTGAGCAGGACCTTAAAAGGCTCAAGGGGAACACCCCGACCGGAGGGAAAACCTCCCTGAGGTGAGAGTCCCCATGTCGGGCCCCGTATTCCCGTGGTGGGGAAGAAAAATAAAACACCCCACTGCCTCGCCCGCCACAACCCAGGTGTAACAACCTTGGGAGGGATGGCACGCAGTGAGGACTGGGTTGGAGGCCACTGGCCACTCACTTCGGTGATTAGGACCAGCAGGATCAACCTGTCCGATGATACTGTGCGGACCCTACATCCCGGTGGCGGCGGCGGACCTAGTATCACTTCGAATCCAGCATTGCCTTTCTTCGAACAAGGCTTTCTTCACCACGAGACGAGGCATCTTCTTTTTCCTTAGCACCCAAAGAAAAAAAAAAAAAAAAAACAAAAGAAGAGCGACGACTTCGAGGTCGAGCCTATGGGATTTTTTTCCAAGGGTGGATGGAAAAAACTTTCCAGCTTTATCAATTAGGAGGAGGACCGACGCTTCGAGATTGTCATTTAAGAATGGGAACGACCATCGTTAGAGTAGCAGCTCCTTATAATCACTCATTTGGTAAAATACCTACAATGTTTGGCAAGATCCCGTTAACGAGGTTGTCCCCGACGAGGATTTTGTGCGAGTTTTTAGTGTCATGACCCATGTAACGTAAGTGAATCCGAGCAGTTTCCCTCCCATTCTACCTCTCGTCAGATTCCATTTCTGTGGCCTGTTGTAAGAGCTTTGTTCCTTCAGCTTTCACGAAGCAAAAAAGACGAAGTTCCAATTAGACGGTTTGAACCAAACCCCGCTTAATAGTGTCTAATAGGTCCCTACGACTTTAACAATGATTATAATCATAATTAAGATGAATTTATGTTGTTGAAATTCGGCGTTGAGTCAGAGTCATGTTTTCACATAGCAACAAAGTCACAATAAAATAAGGATGAGGAAGAAACGACAACGGAGGGAACATAATGTTAACAACAATAGAAAAGCCAAAGAAAAAAGAAAAAGAAAAAATCCACAGCATATAAAAATGGGTAATAGCAGGAAAAAAGAGAGTACGGAAATGGGTAAAGATGTCTGAAATGCTGGAAAAGTGGTAACTGATTATTATGATATATATGTCTGCACAAAAAAAAAAAAATTATTATGATATATATGTGCTAGTAACTGCAAAAGGCAAAGGAAGAAAAGAAATTAGAATAGAAAAAAGTGGGTGGGAGTAGATGAACGAAAGAGGGTGAGAGTCGGGAAGGCATCGAATCTAAGCACGTGTAGAAGTTGGGTGTCCTAAGCACCAAAAGAAAAGAAGAGCAACGACTTCAAGTAAAGCCGTCCGTGTACCCAGCTGGAGGAAGATGATCTGTCCTCCAACTGTAGCACGATAGAAAACCACCCCAACAAGGAGTGCCAAGAGTGGCATTTGGGATGCGTTCGGCCTACGTTGTCGGGGTATTTCATTAAGATAACATCTCAGATAAAGTGTCCGGGTTAAAAGTCTACAGGATCCGCCCCCCGCCTTATCATAATCAGAAAAAAGGGCATGTCTACCATTATTGGGCAATCCTACCCCGCCGTGAGTAAACCATTCATTTAGACAGCTGACAATGTTGTTGGTCATCAGGACGGGTAGGTCTGTCAATTTTGCTGTGGTTTAAGTCCGTGGCAATGTAGAAAGGCCGAACATCATGAGGTACCCATGGTTTATCGAGGTCCATTGATTCCCATCTTTGCCAGCTTGCCCTCTTACGATGAAAGAGTTCTTAGTCACACCAAGAGCATACCAATGACACAAGCCCCCTTCTCCAAGCTCTAAGATCACATGCTCCAAATTACAAAGCATGTGCAGAAAAATTAGAGAAACCTACCCTTGTGTCTTTATTTGGAACATAAGGTTATTTCAATGCGTAGTAGATCTTTAACCCTTTTTCCTCTCTCTCTTCTTCTCATGCGTGTCACTGTGCGTTCACTCTCTCTTGCGTTCAAGACAACCCTCAAGATTAGCAAGAAACTTTCTTAGTAAGAGATGCACTTCAAGGCAATAGGCTTAAGTGATGACTAACGGGTCTAGTCCGTACAACAATTACACATTAGCACATGCCCACACACTAACCTCTCTGAAGATTTTGGTAGCTTGAGTTGATCTCCACATCTGCCCTCTACGCCGGGCTGGGTGCCGCATCTCCAAGTGGTCAGGCCTGTCCACTTTCCTGAGAGCAGCCGGGAGAATCTGTTCATGATAAAGTTAATGCTGAAAGCAATGCATGGTGCTGAAAGCAATGCATGGTGCTGAAAGCAATGCATGATGCTCCAGCCATTGATCTAGACAGAAGAAGGTGTACACTCCCAAGCACCCTTGGACTTGCATTGTAGAGCAATCCTGTCTAGAGTTGGCCGTCGGCATCTTTAGGACGATGAGTAGTTTTCTTTCTTCTTTGTAAAGCTCCCAATGGCTCAAGCATTTATACACCTTACAATTTGCATGTGATTGAAAAGTCCTATTTTGCAGCGATTCGCAACATAAGATGGTCACCTTCTGAAGCTTCTGTAAATTTGAAAGATCAGGCAACCCTTCTATGGAATTGCGGTCCTCAATTGACAAAGTCTGCAAGAATTCCAATTCCTCCAAACTTTGCAGCTCATTTAGCAGCGGGCAAAGTCTCACGGCCAACACCTGCAGCTTCTTTAAGCTTGAAAAACTGGAAAGTCTCACAAGCAATTTACAAGCTGACAGTTCTAGATGATGCAGATACTCTAGCTTTCCAAGGACATAATGAAATTGAATCTCTCTTAGCCAACATCTGCAGAGATTTAACCAAGACAAATTTCTCAATTTCGTAAAGAGCGACCATTGTAGAGGTTACTTGACATCATACAGAGTCAACTCTTCAGGACCGGATGGAAGATGTGTCATGGATTGTGGTTTAAGACATGTTATTGTGAGTCGTTGGAGACAAGAAAGGGAACTCAAGTTAGTTGGAGGCAAGGTGAGGTTTGGAAAAATAAGGGCCAAATACTCCAGTTTAAATAACCTCCCAATCCACCCTATCTTTTGACTCTGAACTGGTGCTTGGGTGAACCTTAGGGACTCAGCAGTGTAATTACTTATATCAATATGAACTAACTTGGTCAATTTCGAGAGATTAGGTACTGTCACTAACACTGTTAGACTTGCAGGAAGCTCTGACAACATCTGAAGTCCATTGCAATTCCATAGATGAAGATTTGGAGATGAGAAAGCTGACTGATAATTGTTGGCAACCTCGTAACCTTGCTCTGCGACAAGTCTAGTATTCTCAACAAGGATGGTTGCCCAATTTCACTTGGAATTTCCTCAATATCACCACTAGCACAAATCTCTTTAAGATTCTTCCGCATTCCCATGGCCTCTGTCAGCTTTCTTATATTATTCCCAAGCTTCATACACTCCAACCTTTTCAGATTTCCAAGGAAATCAGGTAACTGTGCCATGTTTGCTCCATATAGATCCAACTCAAGAAGTGATTCCAGTCCTCCGATCAACTCCAGTAGTTCTCTTAATCTGCAATCAAATAAATCTATTGCCTCCAACCTATTAAGTTTTCGGATAGATCCAGGCAATTTGGTAATGCATGTTCCACACAAATCCAACTTGAGCAACGATTCAAGTCCTCCAATCGAGTCTAGTATCTCTCTTATCTGGTTCCCATGGATATCCATTGCCTTCAATCTTTTCAGATTGCCAATAAAATCAGGTAACGTGGTAATTGCTGTATCAGATATATTTTTATCAATGAGCGATTCTAGTCCCCCAACAGACGCAAGTAATTTGATAATTCCACTAACAGATCCAATCAGAGCAGTGATTTCAATTCTTCTATGGAATTTGGAAGCCCTTCAAGCTCAGGACAATGGCTCAAAGACAAGTACTTCAAACCTGGTAGCTCTCCAATTGAGTGAGGAAGTTCTTGAACTCGCTCATTTTCTATCTTTAGCATCAATAGGGATTTTAGAACACCGATGTAGTCTAATACTGAAGGTGCTACAAACACGTTGTGCCGTCAAGGAAACTGCCAACGAAACAGAGAGTTTTTCCCACTGATTTCCAAGCACTTCAGCGGTTCTAGTTTGCCAATTGAACTATCTATCTTTTTCAAGTTTTCACAATCTTTAAGGACCAACGACTTCAAATCTAAACATGTGGAGAAGTTGGGTGTCCTAATAAATCTTTTACAATCTGTCAGATGCATGACTTATCGTTTGCCCGTGAAACACCAGTCTTTTTGTAAGCAGAATAGGCTATTGGTAAGATAATGAGAAATAATAACTCACGATAAGACATCTTACCATGCACGCTTCCCATCCAACCCAGTCTTCAGTAATGTCACTCTCTGAAAGCTTGAGTACGACTAAGTTCTTTAAGCAAAGATTGTTAGCATGTAATTTTGAAGGGCAATGATGCCATGAGAGCCATTTTAACTTTGAGAGAAGATGCTCGAATTCTCCTACAAGGTTTCCTCCATCTAATCCAAGGAATCTCAAATTGGGAAGCCTTGAATATGCTCACTTGTGAGGTTGGGAAGATTGGGGAGTGCTGTGAGTTTCAGTGCCACAACATTCTCTGTTCCCTGAAGGTAGAAGTCAGCAGAATAACAGTATGTGAGCATCTAAAGCATAGTAACAGAATAAGAAAATCAATACATTTGTGATGCAGAGAAGAAAACTTGGTTTCAAATTCCAACCTTATAGAGATGAAAAGGAATTAAAAGAGCTCTTCGAACATTGATCGTATGATAAAGCATATTGATATTTATTAACCTTCAGATTATTTTGAGAAGCACAAAATTTCCTTACTCATATCATAACAGTGAACCATAGAAAATCTTGTACTGTGTTAATTTTACATAGTCGACCCCAGTGTTGATTCTCCATGATAATAAAACTTATTCATTTTGGGCCAGCATACAAACCGTACTAATTTATTCTCTCCGAGCAATGTATCTCTCTAGCCAAGCAAACCTCGTGTTAATTCTGTTGTCAGTAATGACAATACAATGGCATCGGTATATGTGAATGAAGTCGCTCCAGCTTAGATTTGAATTTGAAACTGAAATGGAAAAATTGCTGCTAGATTCTTGAGTTGGGCAAAAAACTCATCTTCTTCTCCTATAATAGAATGAGGACATATTCCACATAAACAGGAACAACAGACATGAGGCCACAGAATGTAGATTTTTCCATGAATAAATGGCCGTGACTGTGACTTACCTCGTTGAACTGAACTACTTCTAAGGCAACCGTGGGATGCCATAGCCTGCTTTGCTTTCCGGAAATTTGGGGGCACTCATCACTCCAAGTTATATGATGGTCACTTCAGAGGCCTCTACGAGCCATTCAAGGAAAGGAGGAAGAACTAGCCATCTTAAGGTAGATAGACACAGGGAGACAATCTGGACTGAATCTAGGCAAGATTGTATTGAGAGCGGGCAAGTTCTGTCAATGTAGCTATGGAACAGTATTGGCTTTGCTTGTAGAAAATACTAAATTTTCTGTCAACACATGCTGAGCATAAAAGAAAAGAAGATTTCTGTCAATATATGTATTCTCTTGCCCCTCAATGGCCTTTTTCCCTAAAGTCAGAAAATTCAACAATGGCAGAAAGCCCGCGACTTCGATCTTGGAGTTGTTCACAGGGAGCTTGCTTTTGCAGGATCTCCGCCTCATCCGGCTCTGTCGCAATTGCGTGGTAGAGGGGGCGGTCCATGAAGCCAAGGCGAGTGTTTGGTCCTCTGAAGTTCAAGAAAGCCATGCCAGCTGGATTTGTGGATTGAGTTTTTTGTAATTAGAGATGGTTATATAACTGAATTGATAAATGTGTCATAAATTCAAAGATGAATGTGTAAGATTTATTTTTATGAAGGTGATTTACTAATTAAAAATCCGAAGGATTTTATCCTAAAGATGAGAAAGAAATATCACTTTTCTGAGGAAAGAACTCATAAACGAGCAGTACTTCCTAAAAACAAAACGTGCGCTGCAGGAATTTTCCTAAATATCTCCTCCCCTCCGGTGCCATCCTCTGCAATCCGCATCGTTCATGGCTCTCCGGCTCACGACGAAAATGCCGCTCTCCTCCAAACGCAGTCTCCCCAAGCGTTCGACTCGTCGCTTCCACAGAAGACGCAGCGACTCGCCGTCCGTCTCCTCGCTCCCGATCCTCAGGTACGTCGGCGCGGTACGTCGCGATTCGATTCCTAGCTCTCGGGTCGATTTCTCTCGGTTTCCTCTCGTTTTCCACTCGACTCGAGTCGCTTGTTCTCGACCTGTTTATAACCGAATCGGGATGAAGCGAGGCCGCGTTTTGCCTCCTCGTCCATGGCTGGTTGGGGAGGACGCGCGGATTGTTGCTTGAAATGGCGAGACTTTGCGCCTTCGTGTTCGACCTCGCCTCCATTGAGACGGGAGGGAGAAACGGACCGCGCCGTCTATTCGTTGGTTAATTGAGATGATCAGCTTCGCGGGGGAAGGAATCGATTTTCCCTAGTGCTGCAGTGGCAAGGGCAGAGAAGAATAGGAAGGAGATGATATTTAGCTCAATTCCTGATGTCGTTTGAAGGCCCGAGTTGATAGGGAAACATTGTGGTGATGTGGGGAGTGTGGGTGTTAATCTTACGTTGTCATCATCCTGCTTCTGATTTAGGTGAAATATATGCGATTGCCTGTTTAGTAACGGGTGAATCGCGCCTAATTTGGAAAGGGATTTGGTGTGTCCCCGATACATGGCCTGTGATGATAGAAATTGTTTGCAGGATTGGATTTGATGACTTATTTTACTTCTAATTACGTCCTTCAGTAGCTCATGATCTGGATTCATCTATTAAATTTCTGCGTTTGCATCTAGATGGAGAATCCCGCCCGAAGGATCATCCTGTCTTCAAGCAGAACCAAGTCAGTAGTAACTTTGCAGATCTTCAAGAGCAAGACTGCCAAAAGGAAAGGCTTGGAAGTCCTCAGAGCTCAATAGTGAGAGGGGAGATGCTCTCCCCCAGTCTGATAAGTATTCCGCACTGCTATCCTGCCAAAAGACAACCGAAGTTGGGCATATGGTAAACTTCCTTTAAGGAGAATTTCGTGAATTACTTTTCCCTTGGCCAGGGGAATTCAACTGCTGTTGCGCCTATGAGCTCTTCTTCAATATGTGGGTTTTAACTCAACCTCTGGAGAACTTACTTTTGTGTCATGGCTGTTTGTACAGTGATAACTGTCAGAGACACGAGAAAACGTTGAGTTCATGGTGGAAGAAGGCTTCTTGAGATGGTGGAGGGACATCCAAGTACATTGTTTTAGGGATTTTGGTTTGTTGTTGCAGTTCAATTTTACAGGAGCACTTACTGTTCGGTGGGCTTCTGTGCTGTTGAATCCAAATACATGAATTCCTCTGTAGCATCGGTCATAAAGCTGCTTGCTGCATGTCAAGATGATTACAGAAGGTGACTACGCAACTGTACACAGTTTGCTGGATATGTAATTATTATTCTGGGTACTTCTGACCTCTCTGTTTACCAGTACTGTGAGAAATATATCCGCATGGTCACATTGCAAAAGCTATAATCTATAACTCTAAAATTACATTGGTGGATAGCAAAATAGGAAAAAATCTGGAGCATTATCCGGTGAAAATGTTATTTAACTTGCATCAAAGGCTAGACTTAGGGATTCTGTTTCATTAATCAGTGATTTTCTTTCATTCTGGTTGTAAGTAGGGTTAATCTTTGATGGAAATTCAGTTTTAATTTTAAGTAAACTCAATCTAAATATATGGGTATATCTGATGCTTTCTAATTAATCTGATTCTCCCTGGTTCTTGCAAGAACTAATCATGATAAGACTGATTTAGTTTCCCTTTCTTTTTATTGTCATTTGTGAAAACTTCTGTTGCTGAGATTTCCTGCAGACAGAAGAGTTGATATTTTTTAACCAAAAAAAAAAATATATTACTTGAGATGAGTAGGACTGATTGCCCCCTATCTGAGTAGCTAGCAAGTGTGTTATCCATGACCAAGTGCACGTGTAGCTCACTTGTCCAATAAGAAAGAAATGTCTTCTTCAAAGTAGCTCCTTGATGGTAGGAAACATATTTATAATCAACTGCATTTGCGGCAGGTTGTTGTGCTCTAATCATGCTAGGAAATGATGGGTTGCCCTAGTATGCCTGTATTTCTAGTTTGTACGGTTGTTTATTCTGAAGAAAGAAATGTTGAAATGGCTAATGCTTGTGTCTGCTGTGGGAACATTTGTAACTATGAGGATGTGTTTGTGCAAGTTAATTTCCTGGGGTCATTGATTAGGAGAAATCATCAAATACTAGGCAAGATACTCTTTCCACTCACATGATTCTGGGTCTTATGTGGATGGTCCACATCATATGTGAAAAGAAGGGTATATAATCCCAGAGCACCAAATAATTTATACTTTCTATGCGAAGCATAAATCCAGTTCTATCCATTATCTGTTTTCAGGCCACCAAAATATGTCAAAAGGTGTTGTTCACTAACATTCATTTACTCTTTATACATGTGTAATGTCAAAATTTGGTTTACGCACTTTTGCGTAATGAAGACGACAGCTAATATATAAATTGACTTAGTAGATGTTGGCCTTACAATAATTTTTTGTGGCATTTCAAGTACATGAGGAGGAGGTTCAAATTTACTGATACTTATGATAGCTTTGTTGCAGAATACCATATGATATCTTTGTTTTCTCCACAATCTTAAGAATGGTATTATGAAATAGTTATGCCAAAAAGCAGATATTCTGTAAATGTAGCTTGGATTTCTTTGACAAAATAAGTGGTAATATGACAAAACTGAAGTTCGATTTTGCCAAGATTTTCTATGGCAGTCTAGATTTGGTTTTGTGATGAGAAAGTAATTAATCTTGAAGATGCCAATTTTGTATACTGAAAAGTTCTTGTATTTTAACCATGTTATTTGTATTTTGGTGCTTGAATGCTGAATTCTTTTGAAGCCTTTCTTGTGTGCAAAATTAAGAGTGCATATTGAAGGATTAACATGCTAACCATCGGAGGTGTAATTGATCTACCTAGCGGAATTTCCGTGGGCAGAAAGTTTTCATGGATTTCTTTCTTGACACTTTGATTACATGCAATTGCTGACATTATTGGTAAAAGACTTGATGTTTTCCAAGTGTCTACCTTGTGCTATTTATCCGACGTCGTTTCTCTCTACCTCGAGTCACGTTTATCCACCTCTCTTTGGGTGTAAAGTTGGACTTTCCTTCTTTTGAGCATTTTATGATAAAGATTTTTTCTTCCCCATTTGCTCTCTTTATTAATTCCCAAATCCATTTCCATGCCGTAGAATCCTAATTACTGGTCCTGAGTACGCAGTGACATTGAATCTGCTAGAACACAGAGTGCCGTGAGATCCAGAGCCTTGCCTTTCTTCCAAAACACCCTCCTTCCTCATTGTATTGTTCACATAGCATGAAAGATCCAAAGAGTAGGCTACGAGGTGGTACATGGCGAGTCTAAAAGTGATGGTTTTTGAATTGTGATGTGGAATTGAATGACTCTCCGAATGGCAAAGGTGAGATCTTTTTAGAGGTAGAATTTCTCCTGCAGGGCGTTTTCTTCATTTTTGGATTTTTTGGTATCTAGAAGTGATCTTAACCAAGGAAAATTACGATATGATCATCTGATGTGTTAGTGAGCGACATTTCAAAATTAAATGAAGAATTTGTTGTGTTTGCAACTGATCCGGTGTTTGTGTTCATTTTTTTTTATATATATTACTTCGTTGCTGAGATTTCTGTTATGAATATGACCAATTAGGATTATCATACATGGTGATAGTAAGATCATTTTTAAGTTTTTTTAGATGAGCGATTCCTTCTTCGAGATTGTATCTCAATTCTCCATATTTTGTTCCAGATCTCTTACCATCTCATGTGTAAGATTTGTGGGACCACTACCAACTGTTTAAAAAATTAGATCTTTTCGATAAAAATGTGGTTTAATAATAAAATATTCCAATAGTCTCCCCATGCGTAGGCTAGTCTTTGACCTAAAATTAAAGTGGGTAAGCAAATACTCTAAGGGCTTGGAAAGATTTGAAATTGAGACCTCCCCACTTTTATGCTATGTAAAATTTTTTGGGATCCCTACCACAACTGTTATAAAAACTTAAATTGTTGGATGAAGATGTATACTATCCAAATTTTCTCACATCATATATACTTCATAATTAACTCACTAAATTGCTTTGTCTCCAGGAATCATATTTCTTGTCATACTTGCTCTTTTAACTTCTTACATGTTAGTGAATAGATAGGAAGAAACTTCTTGAGCTTTGGCTTCATTTTAACAAGTTAAGTGTATGCCAATGTGAGCTATATCCTTTGAGCAACAAATTGCAAGCAATTTAGTTGATAGATTCATAGAGGATGGGTAAACCCAAACACTTATTGCATGTGCTCTCCTGTCAAGATTAAATTTGTTTTTTTTAGTGCTACTAACAATGGTCGCAACAAAGTTCTTTAATTGTCCTCCCCCTGCAGTAATTGTCTTTCTCAGAGATATTTAGCACATAAGAACTAAGAATTACTAACTATAGAAGATATCATCTCTGCTTGCAATATATGCAGATTATGTGTATGGCTGCACATAGATGTTTACATGTGTTTATATAGATACGGAAATACATATTTTGCAGGATATGTGAAGGTTTCTAGTTTTGTGCCTTTAAATTTGCATGGGGGAGCAAGAAGTACATGGTAGCTCTCCCAACTATTAAGGCACCTGTCTGTTAGGTTAAGATATTATTGAGTAAATGAAGGTTGTCTGGGGGTTTGGCTTCCTCTTTATCTGTTACTCCAGTGACTTATGTGTTGAAGGCTTCTTGATGAAACCGTTGCATGTGCTGATTCATATCTGTGATTTTTAGAAGTTGGGGAGAAAGTAACATTTAGTGTTAGAGATATGAACTTCCATAACTGTATAACAACATCAGAGGATCCTTTTGCCTGCCAATGAGTGATGTGGATGCTTAAATGCTCAAGAGAATGTCTTCCTGTTGTTGGATTGGAACATTAACCCATGCATTAAGTCTTGTGGCCCATTATTTTGGTTTTTTGCTCAACTTAGGATTGATCCTGAGACCTAGAACCAATTGCCCTCAAACCCCTAATCCTCTACCTATAAAAAAAAATAAAGAGCCTGGTGGCCGGCTACCCATGATTTCATTTGCTATTTATAATTTTGATAAATAACAGCATTATACTGTTGCTGGTAAAGAGGTTTCATTCATTCTACAGCTTTGGCTGGTATTATCGACCATTGTTTAATGTTTACTGTTGAAGAAGGCATCATTGGTTAGTCATTAGTGGCATTTGTGTATTTTCAAAGAAAGTTATGGTATATTTCATCTTGATAGGCCATTGTAGTTGTGCATAGATGTTAAACAAGTTAATGTCATGACTAGCTTATAGGACAAATGCAGTCATTATATTAGGTATGAGCATTTTGTTGTGAATTGCAGTGTACGCATGTGATTTTCTGGTAGACTTACATTGTCAAAAGCTTTACCAAGTGTATATGCCTTCAGAGCAGAAGTTTGGCCATTTAATTACTTTTTCTGTTCCGATGTCACCCAGTTAAACTTTTCGACCTTGAATCCAGTTCAAGCCACATTTAATTGTCTAGTATCTTGCAGAATTTCACTGCACTTGTTTAACTTCATGCAATACATTGTTGCTGTGGCATTGTTTATCAATTATGCATGTTAGAGGGGGT
This sequence comes from Eucalyptus decipiens, assembly GCA_014182575.1. Lineage (NCBI taxonomy): Eukaryota > Viridiplantae > Streptophyta > Magnoliopsida > Myrtales > Myrtaceae > Eucalyptus > Eucalyptus decipiens. Next base: position 48,671,861 of record CM024614.1, read on the forward strand.
GTGAGAGTCACCTAATTCAAGCATGGGGAAAAGATAGGCCTAATGCATATAGATAATCTCACAATCTAATAGCTTTATCTTCTGGTTAAGAAAAGTGATTATTAAAGTGCCCAAAAAGTGCAAATCTATTGTTGCACCAAAAGTGCTGACTCTTGCCAAGGAGAAGAAGGGCAGCATGTGGACACATTCACTTTCCTGTGGAGATTTGCTCCTCGCTTAATTTATCCATTGTACTTTGAATTATCTTAAGTGCCAAAGTAGAGGTCCTCTATCTAGGAGCAGAAGTTAAATTATGTAGGAGGTCTGTTTGTTACTTCAGAAGTTTTAGATGCAAAAGCAAACTTAAAGTAAATAAATCCGCTTGTCTTGTCATAGTAGCACAAAAAAGGATGGGCTCAATATATCACAAGACCTTCACTCTACTTCAAAATTTTCTAGTTCATAGTAAATGTTGTGTATTGCTGAAGACTGTGCATCTGAATCCTTATTAGCAATTCAATCAGGTAAGGGTTCCATTCTACATCATATTTAGTTTTATTTATTGATAAAACATGTTTGACTTGGTGAGGATGAGACGGAGATTTTCTATCACCTGATTCCTTGAAAGAACTGCTAATTAAATTAAAATACCTGTAGATATCAGTATGTGCTCTCTGGAATATTAACAATCAGAGAGAAGATCATCTGCCCATCCTGGACAAGATAGAGTGTATAAGTTTATCGATCTTAAGGAGCAAGTTGCCAGAACTGTTGGAAGGATTTTTCTTTTTAAATTTATGTTGTCAACGGCAACACTCCATTAGTTATTATCTGATTGCCCAATTGTCGTGTTGTCATGCTCCAACCTATGCAAGAGATGTTTCTGTGGCTTTTCTATTTTTTTATTTTTGTGTACTTATGAACTCAAGTTCTCCTTTCTTATCTTCCTGGTTGAATGCAATGTTGGTCTTCCTCCTGCTCATTGATCAAAGAGCATGATGCTGAGAAGAGTAGATGGTCGATGTGAGTTTGTATTGGTACTGATCTTCACTGAGTTTCAACTTATTAATATACTTTGCTCTAGGAATATGACTCTGGATGTCAATTGGAATTTTTTGAAAGGCAATGATTTTTGTATGCTCCAAGAGCTGGTTCCTGTAGCAGTTTCATGAAAAGGCAATGGTATTTCTTGGACGGAATAAATTCTTCTTGGGAGTAACAATTTTGGTGGCATTTACACGTGAAAAAAGTTACTATATTTAGTTAATTGGTTTTGACATGAGTAAAGTATATTTAGGTACGGCAAACCAATGCTTGACCGTTCAATATCATGCTTAATTACAATGTGGTAAATTCATAAGTGCAGAGCTAACGTAGACTTTTTACATTTTTGGATGTTCAGACGATGGCTCCAGCTCAAAGAAGACGCAAGTGTTTAAAATCATATTCAGAAGATGCAGTGTATTCTGAAAATGACTTTATAAGCAGGTTACATGATGAAATTCTTGTTCTAATTCTGGATAGACTTCCTATGAAGGATGCCCTGAGAACTTCTATGCTTTCAAGAAGGTGGAGGTTTGTGTGGAGGTCCATGCACAAGGTGGACTTTACATATCGTTGGGTGGAAGAAACTGGAAATGAAGTCCTCCCTTCTGTGAGCCAGTTTCTCCGTAGATGTAAGGTTAAGGAGATGAACTGCTTTCGTTTATCTTTTAGGTACAACAGCAGTATGCTTCACCGTATCAACTCATGGATCTCTCTTGCCCTTAAAAACGGTGTTAAAGAACTAGATCTCAACTTCAATGATCTGGAGGATACAAGGAAAAAGGCCATGTGGCGTCATCCTTACTACCACTTCCCTGAATGCTTATATAGCAGCTCGTCAGTAGTGAAACTGGGACTGGCTTTTCTAAAGCTCGATTTGCCTACTAGATTGCACCTTAAGAACTTAAGAGAACTTTCTTTAGATAGGGTAGTATTACCGGATGATGCAATCGAGAAAATCGCCGCAGACTGTGAAAAGCTGGAGCTGTTGTCCCTGACTAATTGCAACATGCGTGGCGATCTCAAAATTACCATTCAACCAAGAGCAGTTCCAATAAAGGTTTCAATTTTGGATGGGTTCATGATGGTGGAACCAAAGACCGATCTCATTATTGATTGTCCAACACTGGGAGGATTAGAATTTCGGGGCGGCATGACCAGGACTAATTTCCTGATAAAAAATGTTCCAGCTGGAGTTGAAGCACGATTTAACTTTGATGAGATGCTTTATCGTCAACGGGTAGTGCTCGTCACTGGAGCTGGTCTCTATGGCGCACAGTACGACAAAAACTTGCAGAACCTTCTTAATATATTTCAGTCTGCTAAACACTTTCATTTCTGCAGTTGGTGTATTCAGGTACGCATCACTATCATCTCACATTATTCTGATCTGTTCTGTATGACCTCTTTGTGGCCACGATCTAATGTAACGACACTGAGTTCCTAAGTGAAGTGGACAAGAGGAATGCAAAATGAGAATGCTATTTGCATGTATCTATGGATGATTTCCACCCATATATTTTGGGTGGAGCACATATTCAAATAGCTTGGAAACCATCATTTCTTATGTAATACTTAGTTTGGTGTGTGTTTCTATTACTGTGGATGTAAGAATTTTTCCAGAATGTCCTAAATTGTTATTTTAGAGATGTGTAAAAATCAGTGCAGAAGTACTATTGAATTAACCTGAGATTTCAGAATTGTGCATATTTATTACAACATTGGTTCTTACAGTGTCCCCAATATTTTGAACCAGATATTATCGGTGAAAAAGATGATGAAACAAGAAGTGGTGATGCTTGGTTCAACCAGTCTTGTGCTGGATACAGGGCTGCTGAAGTGGGAGCTTCCTGGAATCGCCTGCTTGCTGACAGCCTGTCCTAATCTTGAAAACCTTGCTGTGGTTATGGTTCGCCAATCTATGTTTAAGGTAAGGAAGGGAATCATGCTGGATTTACTCTATTATATATGATTAGTCACATCTTTTGATTTGTGTTACCTAATGAGATCTTTCATTGTGCTTTTAGATCAGAGAAACTTTTACAAGGAAGTACGATTTTGAAGAGGGGCGATACTGGGAAATCATAGGTCAAGAAACTCTTCCCTGCTGGCAGGGTCTGCGTGTTCTTAAGTTCAAGAACGAGTACGGTGAATACCAAACTTGGGACGAGGGGATGTTCTGTGTGAGGAGCTTCTTCACAGGTTACGAAAATGGCATGAATTTGTTGAAATTTGTGCATAGCAAGGCAGCAAATCTGGAGAGGGTGATCTTCAGAACCAACACAAAAAGCATTACCTATTTGCCGTCTGACTTGGCCATTTACCTGTGACATGGTTTTGTTTCGAAGAAGAGCATACTTGGTTTGTCATGCCATTTGAAAGGGCATGGTTTTAATGTTCTCGTTCGGTTTTTGGATTTGAAAGACTGGGCTACTTTTGTGAGCTAAACTTTGTCGTTTATGGAATCTCTGGAAGCAACAGGATACCCAAGACCTTTATCGAATACTGTCTTGCAGTGTGTGTGACGCCTCAATAATAATTGTAAACATGAACTTTGAGTGAGCCTGGAGTTTTGCATTTCACCAGTTTGATAAATTTTTCATGGCATATGCAGATATGTTCTTGCTTTTATGCTAGTTTCTCATCACTGTATCCTTTGCTGCCATGGTCTCTTGTCACATCTGGTATAGTTGAGCCGCTCAAGGATGATATATCTATGGCTTAAGAATGAGGTGTATGCTTGAAGGACTTCATGCTTGAGTGAGCACCTGATGGTGGTGCCATATAAGCCACAAAAACTGATTCCGTCATTGGAATGCCTGCGCCAGTAATGATTTAACCTGCTCTGAGCCACAGAAACAACTTTTTCTTCTTCTTTTCCCCTCGAAAAGTAACAACCATTTTTGAAGTACTTGTCTAACCATTTTTGAAGTACTTGTCTTTTAGTATTAGGATAAATGCATTGCAAGTTTTAAAACTTATCACAAAAGTACATTTAAGTCTTAAAAGTTTGAAAAAGTGTAATTAAGTTTTAAAACTTGTCGGATTGGTCCAATTAAGTTATTCTTTTGATTGTATATTTTGAAAGTTTTAAAATTCGATTACACTTTTACAATAAGTTTTATGACTTGGTTGTATTTTTTAAAAGTTTTGAAATTCAATTGTACTTTCATAAAAAAAATTTAAAACTTGATTATACTTTTTGAAAGTTTTAGGATTTAGTTATATGCGTGACAAATTTTAGCATTTTCAAAGGACTTATGCCTTTAGTATTCGAATGTACTAGATATCTTCGTTCTGCACAAGGAGCTTAATCCTTCAACGTCCCCTCTTTCACTTGTTGAGATCTCAAAACGAGCTCAATTTTCCAAAGCGTCTAGCGTCGTCCGTTGTAGGTTTTGTGAGAAACTACAAATTACACAGCGAGCTTCTGGTGTCGGTTCCTGAGAACAGCGTGTGGAATATTTGCAAGAGAAAAGATAAATCAGAAGGCCATTTCTCTACTAAGAGTCAAAGACTGGGAAGGTACACCTTTACTGGCAAGTATAATATGCGTCTGTTCCTGTAATTTCCGATGTCTATTTTTCGTGCCAAAACCGGAGGGTCCAGCATAGTCATGTAAGTTGGGGCTTCCGATAACTACGACAGAACATGGTACTTCTGCTTATGATAGATCTGGCAAACTCTTCAACGATACACCTTATAGAATATCCAATTTCTTTATCTTCTTCAGCTTTGATGCATCAGGTAACCTTCCCATTGAATCGCACTCGGAAATCCTTAATACTTCAAACAATTCCAATTTTTCCGATCCTCGAATCTTGACTAGTATTGAGCAGGTTGACGTGCTGAATTCTTTTCTTGAGCTTGACAACCCGGCTATTCTCGTGAGGAACTCCCGCTGGAAGACAGTCAATGCTCTTAAATTCTCCACTATCCTGAGCTCGTCGAGTCTCATGTCCTTTGGTGAAGATTGATTGAGCTCCACATATGACAATTTCTTCAGGCACGAATGGTGCGACCATCCTTTCATTGACTTGGAATTTATAACTTCCAGCGTTGATAGATGCAGTGGAAGTTAAGTGACTGATTGCCAGTGAAGGCAAGGTAAGATGAGTTTCCTAAGCCGAGAAGTGAACTCAAATCTCTAGGCAGCATGCTGATATTTGCATGAATCAATTTCAAGTTCTCCAATTTTGACAAACTCGCAATCCACGACAAATCGGGAACCTCTTTCTTGGTGTTCTCACAATTAACAAGCCTTGCAAAGCCATCTGATAAGAACAAATCGACTAAATTAATCATTGGAGAGGTTTGGAAATGTGGGCAATGACGAGTACTGAAAGTACAGGCTACTTCACTGAAGCGGACCTCTTCATCGTCTTTGAAAATGCGGATCCTGGCCTCATTCATGGCTCCATAGGGGCAATCTGTGAATGTTAGGCAAGTATCCGGTCCTCTGAAGTTCCAAGAACTCCTCATAAGCAGTACTCAACGCTGCTCCCGAGTTCGTCCTCTCTTGTGATCGAGGAAGCTCCATGAGCATTCTGAGGCTATAGCTTAGTTGCTTTCAGAATAATTCCGAAGTTGCATGGAAGTCAAAATCTTCGGGCCAGAAGTTATTTTCGCGCAAGAATGCACTGTCCATGAATTGTAGCGCAAACTTCTTGTCTAGTTGAGACTGCGTGTATAGCTTTGTTGGGTCGTTGACAGTTTAACAAAAGCTGAAACTTTGACTCTAGCACTTCCATGAATTTTGGCTATCATAAGTCAAGTGAAATGGAATGTGTTCGACAGAGGCAGAGCTTTGCTTGGTTCATGAGAGTTCCGTATTGGCCAACCATCTGCAATTAAGTTCCACTTCGAGGAAATTTGAATTTTCATAAAAATGAAAGGGGAGTTAAATGAAAATTAGAGATGAGCAATGGAAACCTGGAACTGTTTATTTGGCGAAGATTTTGCCGATTCATTCTGCTAGATCCAATGAATCGCCCTCGAGAAAAACTTATATCCTAATAACTCCAATGTAGTGAAAAATCAAAAGTATTATCAACTCAACTGGAGAATTTACCAAGACAATGCTTTACTGTTATTTCTGGTTTTATCTTCTTTTCTTTTTCTATTTGCCATAATTTGTGGTTATATAAACTGCTAATATCTACCGACTATTTCGATGAGGAGAGATGGAGATTAGTACCGCACCCAGAGCTATTTCTTTGCACTTTGTTTTGATTTCGTTCTTACTTTAACCTCCCCTCTGACCGCCTTTTCCCTTTCATCAGCAGATAAACATGCGAAATCCCAACGATGGCAAGATACCATAATCAATTTGCACATGCGCCAAAAGATTAAGCAGCAATGAAAAGATCAACATATGATGTACATGTTATGTCTACAAAACCACAGATTCTCCTGCCCTTGGCGGAAAATGCTTGACTTCTGTAAGTATCATCTTACACTGCATGCCATTAGATAATGCCAGACTTATCCTTGGATTACCCTAACTCCATGAAATTAAAACCAGCAATATGCTACTCCAATACCAGAAAGAATTATAGAACTCAAAATATAAGGTTAAAAGTGATTTTATGTTCGAAATTGCATGCTTTTTCAAAGACAATGTTTCCAGGATACTCAACCTCCAAAGATGAACAGCCTGCTTGCATCATTGAAGGGATATCAAGAGTTAACGTATTGAGTCAACTATGCAAGGCATTTAATTCATTGTAGCGATTGTTACTTTTGTCAGCGACAAGATGGACCTTATTCAAATACCTGCCAAATATTTGCCAAGCAACCATATAATAATCCTGGGATAACATCCCGTCCTTCACAGCCTGTGTGGCTTTCCCAGACAAATTATCAGACCACTGAACGGGGTAGCTGACATCAGTGCTGTTGGATCTGAATACCAGTACATACAAGCACTTACAAATCCTTTCTCCACCAAGACAGCATATAATGGAAAGGAATCTAACTCCTGGTTCTAATTAAGCATGCAAAATGCATGTCTACATAAATAGCCTTTAATTTAACAGCTACAGAAGGAAAGGAAAGTTCCTGCTTTTTGTCATATATTTCTGGTAGGCCTTCCATTACCCGAAGGCAAGAAGACATCATCACAAGAGCTAGTGCCATGCTTTGAACACTTAAGTCTCTAGACCTTAAATCATCAAGTACTTCCTTTCGCTGTTTCTTTTGCAAGACCAGTTTGCACAACTTGAGAAAGACTTTCAATGAAGCCTGCTGAAGCACGTTGCCATCAAAGCACAGACTCCCATAATTGCTCACTGAAAACTCCTCAACTTTAATAGCGTCACTGTTCTATCTAGAGTTGGCCATCAGTATCTTGCAGTCAATGATCTGCACTTGTTGCATCTTTGTGAAGCTGGTGAGGGCCTTTATAGTCACATAACCTACAGGCATCATTCAACAATGAGATCACACGATGTTTCCACCTTGGGTAATTGTTTTAGGGATTTACAATCATCAATGTGCAACTTCTTCAGCTTGTGCAAACTTGACAGATCAGGTAGGCTTTCTATGGAAGCAAATTTGAGAATGATAAGGCCTCGCAACATCTCCAATTTCTCAAAACCTGAATTTCAGTCGGCTTAAGGCATCATGACACACACAAAAACTTGAGCCCCCTCAAGTGTGATAAAGATGATAGCCTCTTAAGGGACATGCAGTGATACAATTTCAGTTTCTGGAGATTCTTTAGCTGTCCAGGTTCATCAAAGTGAATCTCTTTAAGCCCAGACCTTTGGATCACAAAGTGTACAAATTCTCCAAGTAGGAAAGAAGATGACCATTTTACGGGTGACTCAAAACCTACAAGGGTAAGGCTTTTGAGACTGGATGGTAATTGCATCGGAGAATTGGGGTCAAAGAAAGATATTCTGAGATGCTGGAGCCGAGAGAGGGGAGACAGATCAGTTAACATTAGTGGTATGGAATCTGAAGGAACTAGTGCCAACTTCTCCAGTCTGGTTAACCTTACAACCCACTCTATGTTCTCAGTTTCTACTTGCCCTCTTTCCACTTGTGAGCTGACATCAATATGAGCACCATCAGAAATGGACAGGTCGACTAAATTGGTCATGTTGGAAAGGTCGGGTACTGTCTGCAACGTCGAAGATGTAAAGTCCAATGTAGTTAAACTCATGGGAAGCTCTGGCAACTGTTGAAGATCACAACAATTTTGTAAATGAAGTTCTTGTAGATGAGTAAGCTGATCAATAGTTGTCGGCAATTTACTAATACCACTACCTTATAAGTTTAAAAATCTCAAGGATAATCAAGATATTTCACTTGGGATTTCTCCCCGTAAATATAAACGCCAACTGGCAAGCAGCTTTTCAAGATTCCCGATCCTCCCAACGGCCTTCAGTCGCTGACTTATTTCAGTCCCACCCAGATTTATCACCTTCAACAATTTAAGATTCCCAATAGAATCTGGTAATCTGTAATTTCTGTGAGAGAGAGAGATCCAAATGGAGCAATGATTCTACTCTCCCAATCGAGTGCGGTAGCTTTTGTATCTTGCTGCAACTCATCCTTATTACCTTTAACCCTGTAAGATCTCTAATAGATTCAGGTAAATCTGTAATTTCTGTACCAGACATACCCAATTCGAGAAGTGACTCTAGTCCACCAATTGAGTCCGGTAGCTTCCCTATCTTGACATGTTTTACCCTCAATACCTTCAATCTTTTCAAGTTTCCAATTGATTCAGGTAACTCTATCAGTGAATTCAATTCTCCAGCTAAGACTGAACTCTTTCTATTAAGTCTTGTTGCAAGTCCCAATATCAAACTAGAGCCTGCAGGAAACTTCTCCATATCCATCCATTAATTTCCAAGTAAACTAGGCACTCCAACCTCCCGATGGAGCTGTCAATCTCAACTAACCTTTTGCAATCTTCAAGAATCAATTTCTCTAATTTTGAGAATGTAGAGAAGTTAGGCACTCTAGTTAAGTATCCAGAGCCTGTGATACTTAGAACTTTCAAATGTTCTGCCACCTGTAAAACAACTAAAACTCATAAAGAGCAAATATTAATAATTCAGCCGCACACTAAATGACTATATACCTTGCTATGATCCCATCCACGCCGGCATTCAGTTATGTCGATTCCTGAAAGCTTGAGGACAACCAAATTCCTCAATTTAAGGTTGGTTGCCTGAAATTCTGCTGGACAATGATACCAAGGGAGCCATCTTTAGTTTGAGAAAGTATTCTCAAAGTCTCCCATGAGTTTTCCCCCAACTAATTTAAGGAATCTTAGATTTACCAGCCTTGCAATTTGTTCACATTTGATTTGACTTGGTGCCTCAAGACTGAGTGCTTCTACCTTGTCAGTTCCCTAAAATTGAAATATATTAGGATGATGAGAGTTCAAACTGACAAAAGAGAAAGGAGTACATATTACAATCTACTCTTAATACAGGATATACATGAACTGCTTTTCCCCTTAAGAACATTCCAAAATACAAGAGTTTTACCTCCTTTTCCAGGACTACATTTAGAGCAACCTCAGGAGACCACAACCTGCTCCGTCTTCCCAGCCTTCAGCGGTTTTCTTGGTCGACAATCTCCCTTCCAAGGTCTCTGAGTTGGTCATGCATCCATATTTTATCATGGTCAATAATCTTTATCAAAGACATATGCATAAGGACGATAATTCCACTCTCTGGATAAAATTCGCAAGCTTCCCACAAATGATTTGTGTCACCCTTTCGTTCGTTGGTGAAGAGACATGTGATATCAAGAAAATTTTGTTTTTCCTCGTCCTCTAATGCTTCATAACTAATCACCAACTTTTTCTGGACTAGTGAGGCATTTTCTGTAACCTCTTCAGTGTGTCTTTCCATATCACGTCGCCTCTTCGGCAAAGAAACAAGCCGACAACCTCAAGAGCCAAAGTAAGTCCTCCTATAGTGGCAACAACTTCGGTTGAAAGATCAATTAAATCATGTGGAGGAAGCACATGCTGAAAAGTTGAAGAGCATTTTTGGGACTCATTTACCTCATTTCATAAAATTTTGTCTCCCCTCTTCAGCTGCCAGAAAACTTGTGTCTCTAGTTGTAATGATAATCCTACTATCAGAACCCAACCAATCAGACTTTCCTCCTAGGTTTATGAGTTGGTCCCCATTATCAATGTCATCAAGAACGATAAGACATCTTTCTTTGAGCATGTTTATCCCATCACCAATGTCATTGATTTCTATGGATCTTAACTTCAGAATGTCAGACAGTAGTTGTTTTTGCAATTTCACAATGTCGCACCATTGCGATGATCCTCGCATTTTTTAGAGGAAACTACAGCTTTCAAACTGAGAATATATTTTGTTGAAGATGACCTTGGCAAGAGTTGTTTTGCCACTCCCACCCATACTGTGGATTACAACTGACTATCCATTCATAGAGTAGGTGTCCAACAAACCCATCACAGCTTCCACTTGATCGTCCAATCCGAGGAAATGATCAGGCAAACTCCTCTGCCTTGTTTTCAGCTTACTTAATACCTCTTGAACAATTGCATTGATAAGCTCAACTTGACTGCCATTTTCCAAAAAAAAAAAAAAAAAAAAAAAAGAATGTTTGTGGATCAAACATAAAAATCGCCCTCAAGGTCAAGGGAATGTAGTTTCATGCAACTATCTAACTCATAAGTTACGGTTAGATCAGTAGGCTAATCAAATGCATGGTGAGAAAAGCATCTTCGAGGGTATCACTACATAAATAGGACTAGCAAATACATTTTACATGCTCGAAAAGGCCTGTCGCTTGATGCTAAATTGAAAACTCTATGTGGAACTTAAAGCTCAGCAGCAGCTATAGCCTACATGTCAAGGGCCCAAATGAAACAAAGAAGGTTGGGATTAGAACCTGCAACAGTTGAATAAATCAGTGAACATTTAAAAGACATAAATTAACAAAAGAATCCGGAGTCAGGAAATCCTTTAAGAAGGAATCACTATTGCCCGAATCTTTCTAGGAAGTGTTTCGTTCATGGGATGGAGAAAGACAAAGTCGCTTTACAGGACTAAAGAAAACATGAAATATCAAAGTAAACATCTAAATGAAAGTTTAGCACTTCAGATCCTTACGCTCTACCATTTATGTCCCATCCTCTGATCCTAGCAACCCCTTTCAGAGCCTCCTTCCACTGCTGCACCTTCTCATCACCAAACTTCTCCTTGTGCTCCTTCAGGGCATTATTGTACAACTCTGCTCTAAGCTTGACATTTGACGCCTCCACATTGTGGCAAATGGGCAAAATCTCCTTCTCTTTCGAGCTTCTCTTGCATTCCACCATGTGCGCAAGTTCTTTGAGATACCATTTGCTGGAAGCATAGCCTTTAGAGAAGATTGGTATCCAGATTTTGGAGCTTCCAATTGCTCGCAGAAGCTTGCCTCCAATCTCTTTGCCAATGCGGAGCTCTTCATCATCTCTGGAGAAAAAAAAAAATTCCTGGTGTTGCTCATGGCTTCATAGAGGCAATCAGTGAAGGTTCGACGAGTTTTTTTTTTTTTTTTATTGGCAAGAAAGGTTCAACGAGTGTTTCGCCCTCTGAAACTCAAGAAAACCTCATAATCAGCAGACATCGTCGCTGCACTTGAGTTCATCCTTCTCTTCATCCATGAAGCTCTGTGAGCACTTTGAGTCTACAGCTTAGTTGCTTTCAGAGTAATTCTGAAGTTGCCTAAAAGTCAAAATCTCTGGCCAGAAGTTATTTCAATACAAGAATGCACTTAGAATATTCCTGGCAATGTGACGGAAACTTCCTGTCAAGTTGAAACGTGTGTGCACAGCTTTAGGTGGGTCGTTCACATTGGGGCTGGCTGAAACATTTTGACTCCCAATCTCCCACATTAAAAATGAACAAAAAGAGGATATTCCACGTCAACTAGAGAAGTCACCAGTATAAAATCTGTCTTATTCTTATTTCTGTTTTTCCCCTTTTTTTCGCCACAATAGGTATGTGAACTGCTGATGTCTAACAAGTTCAATTAGAAAAAGAGGAAAACTCATAACAGCATTGACAGCAATCTCTTGCACTGTGTTTTGCTTTCTTGCTCCTATTTCCGTCTCCTCTAACTGCCTTTTGCACTTTTCAGTGAATAATCAGATAACATCCAAGAATGGCAAGATAACTTAACCAATTGACTAGCAAACAGAGGCCAAAGAGCTTGAATAGCAATTAGAAAGATCAAAATATGATAGGAATATCAATCTACAAAACCACGAGCTTTCCTAACCTTGGTGGAAAATGCTTGACATCCAATGGATCATCTTACATCACATGCCATAATATGATGACAAACTCATTCTTGCAGTGCCCAAACTTCATTGGATTAAAACCAGCAGGATGCTAAATGGAGGTGATCGCTGGGTAGGGGCAGGCCAGGCCAGGCCAGGCCTCAAGGGTGGGCATAATGTGTCGTCCAAACCCTATACATATAAGATGAGCGGGCTGGGCTTTCTAATGTAACAACATTACCCAAGCCCACCCACTTACCTCGGCCTGGGCAGGCCAAGTGGGCCACCCACCTGTTGATCACCTCTAATGCTAAACCAAGACTGAATAGATACAGGACATAAAATATAAACCTAGAAATAGGTCAGGAGTGGTTTTTTACGGTATGAATGCCAGCTTTTATCCAAGAGAAATTTTCCAGGAATTCATCCTTCCAAGATTAATCACTCACTTGCATAATTGAAAATGTATGAAGAGATTCACAAACAAAAATCTGAAACGATACCAACTCAGCTATGCAAAGAATTTTATACATTGAAGTGATTGTTACTTTTATCAGCTACAAGACGGACCTTATTCAAAGACTCTTTAAATGCTTGCCAAGCAACCATATAATGATCCTGGGACATCATCCCTTCCTCCACAACCCTTATGGCTTTCCTATACAAATGGTCAAACCACTGAACCGGGTTGCTAACATCAATATTGTTGGACCCAAATTCCGGTACATACAAGCGCTTAAAATCCTTCCTCCACCGAGACAATATATACTGGAAAGGAATCTCCTCCACCTGATTGTAATTAAGCACGCATAATGCATGTCTACATAAATAGCCCTTGAAATTAAAACAGCTACAGATGCAACGAACTTCGGTTCCCGCTTTGTCATATATGACTTCAAAGTGCCTGACATCTTCCAGATCACCATCACCATCTCTTTCTTTCACCAAGTATGTCACAATCGGCCCACTCACATGAACTTGCGTTACACCAAGGCAAGAAGACATCATCACAACTTCATCTTGGAATTTGGTAAAGATTGCTTTAGTATACAACTTGGAGAGCTGCAACTCATAGTGAGATGATGTTTTCAACATGGCACTTAAGTCCCTAGACTCCAAATCATCAAGAAGTTCCTTCTGCTTCTTCTGTTGCAAGAACGATTCATATGCCAAGAGAAATTCTTTCAAAGAAGTCTGCTGAAGCACATCACCATCAAAGAACAGACTCTTAGAATTGCCTCTGTGAAAACCGTTCTGTCCAGCAAAAAAAGTGTCCTTCGAGTAAACTGGGGCCCATCTCTCTCGAGCTTCATACAATGCCTGAAGCCACTCTTGATCCTTGATGCCAAAACGCCGCATAATTTCTTCCCAGGCCATCTCAAACTCCTCAACTCTAGGAATGTCATAAACTGTGCTATCCAGCAACGTGAGAAATGCCTCAGACTCCTGCAAAACTGTCACCTTTTCACGAATGCTCTGCATCACATATGACAGCGAGAGACGATGGTGAGCCCTTGGAAAGACCTCAGCTATTGCACTTTGCATGGCCTGGCACTGATCAGTAATGATAGTTTGTGGAGGTCGACCTGACATGCATGTAAGCCATGCCCTAAATAGCCATATATATGTCTCTAAGCTTGAGTCTGAAATCAAAGCACAGCCAAGCAACACATTATTCCCATGGTGATTAACTCCAACATATGCAAAGAGAGGAATCTCAGAATTATTTGACAGGTTCATTGTCTCAAACACAACCACATCACCGAAGTACCCATAGGCAGCCCTGGACCTCGAATCAATCCAAAATACATTCTTCAAATACCCTTCATCGCCAAGATCCATCAGGTAAAGAAAATTTGGATCTACAAGCTGCATTTGATTGAAGAAATCATGCATCACTTGAGCATCTCCTTTATTAAGCTTTAAACGCTTGGCCCTGTCAAAGCCGGTTTCTCTCTCACAGGAGTATGAGCTTCCACAACCCATAGTATCTATGACTGGCGTTCGATATAGTTTGATTGTTCGAACTTCCACATCGAGATTTGGTTCCAGTTTATGCTTAGCACCAGCATCCATCCTCTTATGTGACTTCGAGTTTTTTGCTCTAAGAGGATCAAATGAGTGGTTGTGCTCAAGCTTGACTTCATCTACCCTCCACCGGTTGGAGTCAACTAGTCTCAACCTTATCATTGCCAGACAACCTGTCCGTGTTTCCTTTCTTCGACTGCTTGCTTCTTTGATAGTTTTGAAACCCTCGCAGTTGCAACAGAGAACTGCACCACGTTTTTCTTTGCTATTCCGCTTAGTCCATGAAGACTTCACTCTAATAGCAAACCCAAGTTCCTTTGAGTACGTATTGTAATAATTGTAAGCATCGTCATATGTATCGAACTCCATTCCTACAAAAGGTGGAGGGTATTCCTTTACATCAGATGTGCCATTATGAACATCAGTGCCGACTGAACCATCCCCCACAATTTCTTCTTCCTCCTCCTCCAAAATCTCAAGCCCCTGCTCAACGCCATTCAACTCAAGCACTTGCTCGCCATCATTCAATTCAAGATCTTGCTCGCCATCATTCAGCTCAAGCTCATGTTCACCATCATTCAATTCAAGTTCTTCCTCGCTATCATTCTCAATCTCATCACCATCAATCTCAAGGACATGAGCTTCTTCCTCAATTAGTTCCTCGCTGTCTGGAGAACCTTGTTCTACCTGCAAAAGGAAAATGAGAAGAATTATCAACCCACTAATTGGTGTCACCATGAATCACTTGATGAAAAAGCAATTCAATCATCACCAATTTTTTTAATACTTCTCCTTTAACATAAAAATAAAAGTCACTTGACAGCACATCTATGCAGTTTTCTTACTATCATTGTTTGACTTTTTCCTCATTACTATTGATTAAAATAACCAACCAATTAAACAAAACACTCACACTGCAACATGCTAATCAAACTTACTGTGATGAAACTGCTAGGTTAATCTCTTCTGTGAATGAGAGGAGCATTTCTGCTGCTTAATTTTCATAGAATCAATTGCAGGTTTTGTTCATAATTTTGTAATGGCTAATACATATTACATCACTGAGGCTCTTTATTAGGGGAAAAGAACTTTTTATACTGTACGTTATAGTCCAATTTTCGCTAAGATGTTTGAATTTGAATTGAGATATAGGGTATGATTGTTCAAAATCTTCAAAATCTTACTTATGGATTTTCCCACCAAAACAAACACATATTGACTTTAAAATTTTTTATGAGAATTAATATATTTCAAATGACTTTAAAAGTCCACGTGTATAGATTTCTAAAGATTTCAAGTAGCCAACATAAAATAAAATTCAAGTCTCAAATGCCAAAAAGTACAAAGCAGAAAGTATAAGATCTAAATGGACCCTGAACACTTAGAAAAAGGTAAGAATTGTCACAAGACAAGAACAGAAGGCTGAAGGAGTAACTGTTATTTGCAGAACTATGCACAGATGCACAATGGAACCAAAACAACTGAAACGCAGCCTCCATATACATGAAGATAAGAAGAGTATCATGCTTACTGAGATATTGAGGTTACGGCTGGGTGGGAAGGCCTTGTTGTTTGGTGAAAGATTGCTATCACCACTCATACTTTCCAGGAGAAATCATAGTCGTGGCCACACCTGATCAGTGAAAAAGATCGATGATTATCAACTCTGACTCTAAATTTAAGTTACTTCATTATGCTCACAAATGCTTCTAGATTTCCTTCTCAAAGATGTGTCCAATAAGCTACTTAAATGTCGTTTACATGGAGCTACATATTGCAAAACAATCTTATTCCAAGCATTACACACAATTTCTCCTAAGCATTCCCATTTCTTGATGTTATCAATATTGAACCCGCATGGCACTGGCCTAGTGGCAATATCAGTTATGGCAAGTACTAATTTGCAGGATAGAATCATTAGAACAAAAATCAAAGAATATGATTAACTCCATCAAAAGAATACTTGTGTGTATCCGTGACAAGAGTAACCTAAACTTGACACCCCATTACTTAGGACAGACACAATTTGTGCCCGTATTTCCTTACACAAGAATCATATAAAAGCCAGATTCCTGCTCAACTAATTTTATCTAGCAGATATTAAGTGAAGATGATATATCTTCACGACATCCTGCTAAAGTAAGACACTAATTCCACTGAAATCACACCAAACTCTTTAGCATTACTCTTGCCCTGCTCAGCCCATAAGCGCAACACCAAAACCACCTCACAGTGAAAGTAAACAACTAAATACAAAACCCAGCATGATCATAAGCAAACTAGACAATATAGATGGAGGTGCAAGTGCAGTTCGATCACTTCTAGCCATGTTGACATGACATGATGATGACATCACTAAATTAAAACCATTTGTGATAGCATAACAGCTCTAAAAGAATTAGCACACGAGTCTAATTGAATTACAACAGCTTCGTGATCTAGATCCTGTTATTACTTTGAACTCCAGCAACCGGGGCCGGAAACTTTGGCTTAAGATTTGCAGCATATAATTGATATCGAACGAGAAGCCTGAATATTCGAAAAGAACGCGACTTCCCGCGACAACGCAATACCAAGATGAAAAGGATCAAACTGCCCATCAGTCTGACCCCAAAAAACTGGAGCAACCAAACGTTGACCCTATTTGATTGCGAATGCATCTAAACGGCCGACGAGCCTTCCAATTCAAGAGATACTAGACACAACGCTGAACCAAAAGAAAGGACAACAATATCAAACAGCCCACCAATCAACCCACAACCTCGGAATGAGCGGATGAATCACGACAACCATCACAACCGATTAACAAACTGAAAAAAAAAAAAAAAAAAAAAAAAAAAAGGAACTGGGCGACTGTCGGAGAACCGAACGAAAGTACCTGGTAACTTCGGGTCGCGAGAGAAACGAGGCCGAAACGGAAGGCACGGGCGAAATCCGGAAAAGGGGTGTGAGAAAGAAGGAAGCTTCGATTCGTCGAGGCTTGAAGATCGCACATTTTTTGGGAGTTTGCACGAGCTGCGAGCACTGTCACGAGCAGTATAATCAAGAGAAGACGGAGAGAGAGAGAGAGTTTTGAAGGATTGAGCGTCGGGCTGGACAAATGGGCCGGGCTTGTGAGAATTGATTACCCCAAATTGATAAATTTTTGTTTCTTAAATTTTTTTTTAAAATTCTTTTTAACTAAAATGATTACAAAAAATAAAAATGAATGACTTGCCTTCCTTGTCAAATGGTCGGTACCTATTAGTTGACATAGTATGTACGGTAGTTGTTAGCACGTGCTTGTGGAGACATTTTTCTCGAGCACTAGAAGTAGTTGTCATATATATTCAGAAGAAAAAAGAGTTGAATCGTATATATTTAGAAGAAAAAAGAGTCGAATATCTATCAATTAGATTAAGAGATCTTTTTAAATTAGTTACTCTAGTAATAAAGGTCACCAAATCGAATGAGCTTAAAGCTGAAATGACGGACTTCTAATCGCAATCGAGGTGACATAAGAGCCTCAGTGGACCGGAGATTATTGACAGATTAATGAAAATGCCAATATGGCTGTGGCCAAGGAAACAAAGAATGCAATGCTTCATTCTCCTGCAAGCCAGTGACAAACAAATTGAACCTTGGCGACGAACTGCAAACTTTGCCATACTATGACCAAATTGATCAGAGAGTGTGCATATAGAGGTCATCTGATAGACTCGAATAGTAAAACCCAATCCAACGACCTAAACATGGAATTACATCGTTCAGATTGTACTACAGAAAGTGGCAATCAAGTTCACATCAGATATCATAGCCGCAAGGAAAACCTACCCAAATTCACCAACGAAAGTGAACGACTGCACATTAACATTACTTACAATAATATGCATGGTCCTGCCCTTTGATCCTACCAAAAGCGGGCATGTGCAAGAGACCCGGTTCATTAATATCTAAACAATATTTACTTAGCTCGCTTAGCTCGCTTCTTTGGCTTTTGGCTGTTCCTAGCCGGTTGAGCCTTCTTGTTCGCAGCCTTTTCTGGACCTTTTTCATTCTTGACTGCCCCTCTTGTTCTCTTTTTCTGCTCATTCTTGCCATTACCATATGCACTCTCATCTTCCTCGCCTAGGTCAGCTTCATCACTTTCATCATCGCTTTCCTTGGGTTTCCTTCTTGTGGATGATTTTCCACCTTGACCTCTAGGCTTGTTGGCCTTCTTCAACTTGGCAGTTTCTTTATCTTCCTCAATTGCTACACCACCATCATCGTCCTCGTCGTCCTCATCCTCATCCTCCTCCTCCTCCTCCTCCTCCTCCTTGCCACGCTTCGTTCTCTTTGAGGTTTGCTTTCCTTTTTTATTGGCAGCATTTAACACATTAGCTCCATTTAGCTTTTGCAGATCAGGTACATATGCAGTCGTCTAGGACAGAAAATCAAGGCCCATCAAATTGATTATGTGATAAAAAGCAATTTGGAGAGATAAAAGAGAAGTCGTTTTGAAAATGACATACCCGGCCACGGGCAGTGATAAAATCAATTCTTTTGCCTGCAGAAACATTAACAACTGTAACAAATCTTTCTTCGTCAACACAAACAAATTTTTCTAGATTTAATTGGACACCCAATCAGAGAACTAATGGGGTCAAACCGTTGTTTGGTTTTAGTCAAGGTCGAACATCAAACTCAAAAGCCTAAGTTCATAGCCAGGGATGGTGAACCTTTTCCATCTTAAATAAATGCTAAGTTCGAAACCAGATGCCTGCATGAACATGCTCTTTATCTTCAGATGGAAGAACTCATTCAAGGTTTGATCAACGGTTCACAAGGTCAACCAGATTAAAGACCAGTTGTGGACATTCTGGTTTTCAAGGGATAGTGGACGAGTCCTAGGGCCAGGCCAACATTTGCTTGTCCAGTCTGACTTGTATGTAAAACAACGTCAATAAAATTTGAATATGGCATAGGACTATGATGCAGAAGAGAACCAATATACAAGTACGTAGACATGCTCGTGGAGGATTTTTCACATGTGCCTCTCTTTCAATATACAACCACAGGAAGCATAGCACAAAAAGGAGCGAAAAGAATGGATATCATTGACTAAGGCTATTTCACAAGAAAAGAGTCAAACCATCAACAAAAGCCTTGCCGGGCTTCTTTTCCCTGGAATGGAATATCCAATTACTAGGGTATTGACTACTATCTGCCCCAACTTCAATTGCTTTCTCAATGACCTGTGAAACCA
Source organism: Eucalyptus decipiens (assembly GCA_014182575.1). Taxonomy (NCBI): domain Eukaryota; kingdom Viridiplantae; phylum Streptophyta; class Magnoliopsida; order Myrtales; family Myrtaceae; genus Eucalyptus; species Eucalyptus decipiens. The sequence goes on from CM024614.1 coordinate 48,691,411, forward strand.
ATTATACTGTCATGATGGTTCATGAATATTAAGAATCTTACCATTAACATTTCCGGGCTTTTTGCCCCACCGAAAATGAAACAACCACTCAAGGGGAAACAGGCTGCAATTTGCATCAACTTGAACAGCAAACTGAATAACCTACATGTAATTCCTCTATGTTGCCATAAATGTAATTCACATCATGGAGCCAATCTAAGCAAGAGAGGGATGTAAAGAAGAATGTTTGATCTCCTACCTCTTTAATGCACTTGTGTAATGTTGCACAGCTTTCTTTTGAAAGACTGGAGGCAGGTTCCAGAGGATGAATTTTTGCCTGTTACAAACTAGAAAATATTTAACTATATAAAGGAGAATCAGAGTAGAAGAACACAAAAATTTACAATCTGAAAATTATAAAATGAAGAGAAAGCAATGAACTCTATCGCCCGCAAAGGTGCACAGAACTACTAAGAATCCTTCGAATAGATATAAGGAAGATAAATGACCTGGTATAGCACTTCATCAGCAACCCAATTGCCAATACCGGCAATAAAGCTCTGTGAAAATTAAAGAGTCAAGATCCAGATACGTTAGACAGAAAACAAAAAAAGAACCTGTGAAACAATAAGCAAATGTCGAAGCAGACGGTACTAAAATTAACAATCTGAATTATACTCTATAACAAATTACTCCATGACATCAAGGATTAGTTCTGTGCACCATATTGACTTATAATGACAAAACAATAGCTCTAAGATCCAGAAGAAATAGAAAGAATTAATCAAGACAACAAAATCCAGATTAAACTTTTTGTCCCTCCCCCAAAGGCTCAACCATTGTAATTTTCATTATCTATATTTGAATATTAAATCTTCTAACATGCTGAATGGAATTTCCCTTCAAGCGCACATTTCACAGGAGAACCAAAGAGTTCCAAACCACACTTTAATCTTAACGATAACCTTTTGGGTTATACTATATAAAACAAACTCTTTTGACCAGGCTCCGATACTTTAAAATCATATTCTCCTCAAACAATAAGCTTGTGAATCAGAGTAAAATAATTCCTCAAGCTTAAAAAAGACTGTCATGAATGTCCTTATTATAAGAATTGCAAAGAGGCAACAAAGTGAAAGTACAAAGGAGAAAACTAGAGTTAAATTTTCCCCTCTCGATGCATCGTCCTCTATGAAATTTTTCCAGATACCAGCCATATGGGGACATAGATACCTGATCGAGCAATAGAGTTTTGATTGCAATTTTCTTCTTCCTCAAGGATTCAGCAAATTCATCAATTGTCATAGGCTCAAGAAGTGCATCTGGGCCAAGCTCAGATATTGGTGGTACAGAAGTCGGCTGCAACATCAGATTAAGTGGTTAATAGGGAGGGAGGGAGGGAGGGGGATTTCTCTTTTACAAGACTAGAAATTTATAGATATTTCACGTACATCATTCAGCAAGCGCACTCTAGCAAAACGCCTCTTGTCAGTAAAGGATAGCTCCAATCCATTTTCTAGCTGCAGAAGAATGATGATTTTTTGTAACAATGTTTCTTGAGAAGGGACAGTTATATACACAAATAGCCTATGATAATGAAAAACTTAACCTAAAAACTAGGACAATTAGGAATCACAGTGACCTCACGGGTCTGAGAAAGAAAATGGAAAAACTAAAAGCACAACGGAAACCACCCTTCATTTGTGAACACTTCTTACTTCTATGAAGACTTTGGAATACTTGGAAGGCCATTCATCAGTGTCCTTTACAGCAGACCTGCCAGAAAATATTGATGCATTCAATTGACCTCAAGGCACCAATAAGAGTTACCAATGTTCTCCTTTCAAGAGGAACAAGCACATTTGCTCAAGCAAGACTTGTGTAGTGAAATTTTTTTAAGTTCAAGCAAAAGCTGGCAATAGAGACAGTTACCAGTCTCAGTCGGTCTCAGCTATACAGAGTTCACCAGAAATTACAGGAAACAGAAGATATTCTTCCTGGAAAATGATCAAAGCAAATTACCACATGCATCATTAACCCATGCCTCACCTTTTATACTTTGTGACCGCAACCCCCTTAATATAGACAGCACCTGCCATCCCTGAAAGACATATTGAGATGCTAGAGTAAAGGACCCATGAAAGAGTGGTAACAAAAGCAACAGTCAATCTTATATCTCACAGTCATGATAAAAAGGCAAGTAGAGATAAAGCCTTCTCTAGTGTTCATGCTCCAACTTCTTCTAAATAAAAGAGAATAAATTCTATGAAGGAAATATCAGAGTGTGAATTTACTTTTGCAATAAGCGAATCACATAAAAAATATATTAGCACTTCTTCACAGTTCAGATGCAGTGTTAATATAATTCATCCCTACATGCCCACTGCTCTACCCTTATATCAGGACAGGACCATATGCTATGAGTTTTATAACAAACATTGAAAACCAGAAATCTAATTTTCCTTCATTGCTCTCCTACATCATCCGCATTTCTCGGCTTAGGGATGCCACAATAATGAACAAAATTCTAGAAACTGGAATTATACTTCTACATAGGTAAGAACCTGGACCAAGACACGTTGGTCAATCCCACAGAAGGTTACACAAAGCGGCGAAATTGGGGCAGAACTTTGCTTATTCATTAATTCATAAACTAACTCCACAATGGATGTTGGGTTTTACAACATGGTAGGAAATAATTCATTCAACTTAACAAGAGCTAGCTTTTACAGACCATTGTCTTTCGGGGCCAAGCAATACCGAAGCATAAGAGCTAACTTCTTCAAAAAAATTTCGTATTTTCCACCTTCTCTGCTTGTTCTCAAGGATTTTTGCTGTTGGCATCGAAGACTACTACACTCTTATTTCCATCTCCACAGAAGGAGAAAAGAAACATGCAACACCCACCTTCCGCTGAAAGTTCCTAAAGCAATGTCCTTCCAATCATTCAAACATGTCACTAAAGCATTCTGTTTGGGAGAAAAGAACTGAACCTACTCCCTCAGCAAATGAATGACAACTACGCAACTCTACACCACGCCAACACTTCCATAAGCCAAACAAATTCCCAAATAGATTAGCATTGTATGCATCACTCCCAAATGCAAGCAAGCATACAACAGTACATCATTATCGACTAGCGACAGTTCCATCATGGTAAAATGCTCGCTACAGCACGTTCTCCTCAGCAAGGCCGTGCCTTTTTACTTTCTATTTCCGGATGAGTGAAAAAAAAAAAAAAAAAAAAAAAAACCGATGATACTGTCCAAACTCCAAAAGGATCGAAGCATTCGAGCGTTACCAAACTGGAAGGAAGGGAACGGAGGCGAATCGAGCTGGAGCCACATGCTCTTGCCCTTCCTCCTAGCCGCCACGACGGTCTTGCCCACGAGCGCGGACTGGAAGTCGGCCGGAGACACGCCGTCGATGACTTTCGGGTCGTCGGCGATGACGGCCCTCTTGATCTTCCGGCCGACGCAGTGGTCCTCGACGGCCCTCCTCGCCGCCTCCACCTCCGGCAACTCCGGCATCGTGAAGCTCTTGCTACTCGCGAGGGCTTCTTCGCGCGCTTTTTCGCTGGGCCTCCGCTCTTCGCAGTGGCAGAAGAAAGGAGGAGCGTCGACTGGAATCGGCCAGCAGGTGCAAAAACGTTCGAGGGCTCCGAACATTGGATCCGAAACGCGCCGCGGTTTGGATGCCTCGACGGGCCCGGTCGGGCCGGGCCCCCGCCGAATCGGGCCTCCTTCCTCCCGGTCCATGGTGGCGATCTGCCCGGAGGGGTGTGTAATCTAGCCGGGTCGAGCCACGGCTTGCGTGCTCATGTGCTCGAACCGCGCCTCGAACTCGATCGAGTGCTGGTTTTTCTACTCCGGCTCGATTCGGTAGGAAATCGAGATGCTCGAACTCGACTCGGGTACAATCAACTCATAAACGAGACTCGAGCTTGAGTTTTATAGCCTCAAGTATTATGTAAGTTTAAAGGGTTCGTGTCTATTTTTATGATTGTTAAATGTTTTGTAAAAAATAATGAAAACTTGATGATATTCTCAAGTCTATCGAGCTGAATATTAACCAGCTCGAACTTAACTTTACAAAATACTCGAGTAACCTGAACTTGAGCTTCACTTAAACTTAAATGAGTAGTTATCAAGTTGAGTCTGAACTATTCACGCATAATTTGAATCGGACTGCACTCTATTCCATCATGTAGAGATAATAATAGAGTGGGTTTTATCAGACTCCTTGGCCGTTTGGAATTTAAAAAGTCTATGACATTTTTAGATGACGGACGTGTTTGGAATTTCATTTATAGAACATGAGAATACTTCGAAACATGAATCCATAGATACTCTCACCTATTAAAAAGACTATAATAACCTTACAAATCATGATGCTCAAATACAAAATCACTTCTAGCTTTAACATATTTGAACAGCGGCCCAATCATCATTCCAAGCCCAACTTTCTCATTTTGTTGAGAATTAGAATTGTCAATCACAGATATCACTATCGTTTCCTAAATTTTCATCATCTTATGTCTTTGCCAATCTGCAGTTTGCTCATTAGAGAGATGCCATGCACTTTTTGAGTGTCACAATGGTTGCAAATTTAAGGTCCTTTTTACATATTTCGTTTATCTTACATACATACGCTGTCAAGGAAGAAAAATTGTTCACCAAGAATGGTTGGTAAATTGTCCTTCCCCTAGCTATGTAATGATTATCGTTATTTAATTGGTTAAGATTATTGATTTATTTAAAAATACTATAGCGGGTTTGGTGCGTGTAGGGTTACATGACCACTCTACCGACGTCATTTGGAGTATAGCAACAGCTGCCGAGGACCTATCCCTCTTCCATGCCCGTGACGATATTGAATTTGAAATGAAATGGACAAAGCCTTTTCTCATTTTCTACGTTGGTTTTGATATAGAAATTATGGGGTGATATACTCGATTAATCGCTCCAGTAAGCTAGAACGACCCATTTCAATAATGGTAGGTAATGTTTGACAAGAGAGTCCAGATGAGGTAGGATCCTTAATGGACTTCTAAATAGCAAAGAGATCAATGAGGAATTGAGTTATGTACTGACAAAAAAGATATACATCTCAAGTTTTATGTACCAATTTGAAATTAACCCACAAGAGACATGTTTTGGTATGGAATTCGGTTTCACATAGAAACTCAAAAGACAAATGTGCTCGGTGAGAGTCCAGAAACGGGAAAAGTAAAAAAAAAAATTAAAATACATAAGTAAATAAATAAATCTTAAATCTATTAAATTTGTATTAATTATATCATAGCCCTTTTGATAATTCGTCAATATAGTTTATTAAGCCAATTTTAACGAAAAATCGGTCACGTTGACATCGACCTCCTACATGGCATCGTCGATGCCGATATAAGTAATTTGTCAATTTTTTAAGAATTATTATTATTTTTCTTTTTTTCCTTTTCTTTCATTTTTTTTCTTTTTTCCCAGCTAGGGGTTGGCGAGGTTGCGACCGACCCTCACTAGCCATAAGTGAGGTTTGGGCGGGGGCCTCCGCCCCTCATCAACCACAAGCAAGGATGTCAAGCACTCCTCTAGATCTTGGCGAGGGTGTGGGACGCCCTCATGGGCCGTGGCACTGTGCAACCTCACCTACCTAGAGTTGTTAAAAAAAATAAAGAAAGAAAATATAAAAATTTAGAAAAATATATCAAAAAATTGTAAAATTTGTCTTTATCAATATTAATAGTGTCATATAGGATGGGGAACATTCATATTAGCAATTTTTGTCCAAAATTAGTCAGATATTGTAAGTCGTTAAAAGGTTTGTGACCTAATTGGTACAACTAAAAAGTTTAGAATTGAATTATACAAATACAACATATTTATGACTTTTTTTTTGTAATTTTCCCATATAAAAATAATAAATAAAAATACACTTATACCTATACTAGTAAAAAAAAAAAATCAATATTAAAAAGGACAAGGAGGGATGACTAGCAATGACGACTTTTTGTGGATGTGCCCATAAGAATTTGACAAGTGATTCGTGAGTTTTCAATTCAATCCCAACTCATAAGGCCTGTTTGGTAACCAGTCAAACAATGTTTATTTTTATTATTTTGTTCTTGAGAGTAGTTTTGAAACAGAATTGCGTTTGGTAAAATTTTTGTTCCCGGGAATAAATTTGTTCTCGAGAATAGATTTGGAGTAGAATAAAAAAAAAGTTGGTTATTTGTTCCCGGGAACAATTCTAGAATCAAGTCTACTTATTATTTTTTCCTCCTCTTTCTTCTTGTTCTTCTTCCCCCTCTCTTGTTTTTCAAATGCTGCTGTTGTCATCATTGCCGTCTGCCGCTGTTGCCGCCCCCCGCCAAACGTCATCGTTTGTTGCCCATGTTGCCGATCACCAGCGAGGCTCGGCTAACGAGGCGAGGCCTCATCGAGGGCCGGCGATGCTCCAGTGAGGTCACTAGCCCTCGTCTAGCCGATCGCCAGTCATCCCAAGGCCGGTGACCGGCCACCTTGAAGAAGAAGAAGAAGGGGAGAAAGAAAGGAAAAAAAGAAAAATAAATTATTTAAAAAAGAAAAAGATGATTTGAAGTAGGAATTGAAATTTTGCTATATATAGAATACATACTTAATTTATTATTTTAATTAAATATTTAGTATTTATAATTATATTTTATACTATAGTTTATTATTTACTATTTAATAAAATTTTGATTAGTTAATATTTTTATTACTTAGTATAAATATAATTAATTAATAGAATTTCTATGATTTGATAAAATTTTAGAATGGAATAGAATTCTAAATTCGAATTCTTTTGAAATTGAAAATATAATAAAATATAATATGATTTCTTCACTCATAAGAAGATAATTATATTGGGCAGTGGTTCATGAACATTCAATATCAAATTTACACTCATTTAAAAAGGTAATTGAAAAATAATTTGAATAGAAATTTTATGTAATTACCAAACGCATTTATGTTCTTTTTTTATTCCAAAATCAGAAATTTTGTGCAGTTACCAAACTTGCTCATAAATTGTTTCCGAAAACAGAATAAAAAATAATTATTTCTTATCAGAAATTATTTTTGGGAACATAATGATTACCAAACACGTCTATAGGGTCGGACATTAAAGAGACCATCAAGAAATGGAAATGCCCACTCTAATCAAAATATCTCAACCAAACTCAAGAGGGAAAATGCCCACTCTAATCAGAATGTCTCGACCAAACTCAAGGGGTGGGCCAAAACCTCAAATTCTGTTCCAGCATTCAATTCATGTACCAAAACCAAACACGTGGAAAGTCAGTAGTCCCCCATTAGATCATAAGAGGGAAATTCGAGATGGGACTAGATCGGAACTCCCCGGAAACGCCGGTCTAAGTCGAACTTGGAGCCTCAATCTCTTCCGAGTCGATCTCACCTATAGAAACTTATCAAAACCAAGACCAGCATATTAAATGATAGTTTGGGCTCCAGCAGACCTAGTTAAAAACATGTTGGGTCTATGCCTTGAAACTAGCGCCAAAAGGCCGGCCAAACTCTAGAGTAGCAGTGCTTTGTTCCTACGATGTGGTAGTGTTCCACCTGTAACTGAGTAATCGTCACTGCATCAACCTAAGTCACAGCTTTGATCTTTTCAGTCATCGTGGCTCGTTTACTTCAAACATCTTGGAATGCACTTCCGGAAAAGACCCAGAGGATGAAAAGCTCAGTAAGTAAACGCAATAGATTAAAGGCTAATCTAGTGGAGGAAGCGGAAAAGTGATTGCCCATACCCCCAAAACTTGCGCACTGACATACCTTTTCTGGCTTTTGGCCATCTTCAATTGATTACCAACATTCTGACATACCATGGAACTATGGCGACAATGCAAAAACTGGAATCAATACTGTTGAAATATCCCATATCACTTTATCATGGAGTCTATTTACTCCTTTTGTAAATATAGTCTCTCGACAGTGTCGGATATGAGGCGATCCGTGAAATATTTTGTGGAATTATTTTCTAATTGCAATACGTCCTTTTTTCTCGAGGATCGGTGCTATTTTGAGTTACTTTCTTTCTTTGCCTGTGGCATTTATCTGCGGATTTTCGAAGACCTGTTGAAATCGATACACTTTCTCGAATGGCAAGGGAAGGTCGAGCTTCAGAACCATTAATGCAAGATATACATGCTCCATGCACCCACCAATGTAATGTCGGCGTCGCTATTCTTCTCATTCGTTAGACGTGCAATTAAGATGTTTGGCATGGCCCGCATTCTCCTCTCGTCACTTGGCAATTGTTCTGATGTATCTATTTTCTCTCCTCAGTGACTATGGTGAAAGTGAAAGAGTAGCCTCAACAACTTTTGCAAGATGGGCAAGAGTCAAGCAATGGATGGAGAGCGAGTGCTTGGACGCTTAGCTCTACTTTGGTTTTCTGCTATGTAATGAATCCACAACGACATTGAAGAGAGGCAAGAGGTGGATTCCAAAAGTCTAGACAACTTTCCTTCATCGCAAAAAACTCTGAACAGTAGTTCGCTTAATCACCTTATATGCGGCTTGATCTCAGCCTGGTTCTGGTGAGGGAGAGCGGGCCATGGAACCCCTAACATTGTTAGGATTAAGCGCACAAACACAACAAAATAGAGAGTAATGCGAGAAAGAAAAATTGAGACGCGGGGTTTATCATGGTTTCATCTTAAATTATGGCTATATCCAACAAAGAATTCTATTATATTAGCACCTATAACCTTTCTTTTATAACTCTCAATTACAAGAGAAAAAAAATTATACATAGACAACACAAAAAAAAACCTAGGGACCAAGAAAGCCCTAAGCCACTTGATAAACCATTCATGGGTCTAAGCCAAAGGGCTAATAGAATACAGGCCCTAACTATGAAAGCCCTCTAGCAGCTTAGGGACACTGCCCCTTGTGACCCTTGTCAAGGTGGCTTTCGGACTCCCATTCGCTCATTGAGGAGTGGAGCCCCGTGCCTTCTTGAAAAGTATCGACCACACCCTAATAAATGCATTTCGTTCTTTTCAAGCCAACGATATGACAAGAGTGAGAGCGCAATTATAGTTATAGAGCCCGACGCATAATCGGTTAAAAAAGTATAAGCGATATTAATGATCATAAAATCATGGCGAAAAGCACCGGATCTCTCCTGGCACAAAAGAGGACATTAAGAAGAGTACTTAGAACGCAATCACATCTCCACTGCATTATCGATTCCTAATGTTACAACCCTAATGAGCCTCTCTTCATCCGATAAATACAACGTCGATTTCCCTTATAACCCTTCGTATCTTGCCTAGCCTACCTTATGGTTGTATGACTATGTCAATTGGCTTGGTATTTGATCCGGACACGAGCCAATCACACTAGCAACTGCGATCCCGCTCGGCCGTACACAACTTATTTGGCGAATACGCCATTAGATTTCCTAGGTCTAAGGGGACTTTTCTCTTGTAATTATCAAACACAATTCCTCGTGCACAGCTGGAGGGAGAGCGATAAATGTATTTATTCATAAGAAGACAATTACATGGAGAGAACTACAAAGACAAATCTTCAGCTGACCCTTTCTTATTCTAATTTATCGCAAAACATTTTGAGTCAATTGAACTAAGTCGAATGCATGTGAAATTAGGGCTAACACATACAAGCGCTAATCACCACGAGAGTGTGACAAAGTGCAGGATTCAATGATGGACTCGAGCTAATCAAGATTCTTCCTAATTTGCTTTCCAAATCGATGGCCCGCGATCGTATATACTATCTAAAGGAAATTGAAGATCCCACCGTGTGATAAAACAAAATTATACGGCTAAACTCCGTCGACTGTCCGCGTGTCGATCCCTCATTGGCCAGCTCTATTTTTTGTCCCCGTGCATTAGCAGGCTCCCTCTTATAATGAGCTCATCACAAGTCTCACATTTTGAGAGAGAGAGAGAGAGAGAGGGTCAGTCTTTAGCAAGAAGGAGAGGCCAGGATTGCTCTCAAATCCACGAGAGGGGAAAAAAACACCCAAATCCCTTATCCTATCTTCTTCCAAAACCAGAAACTTGCCCAGGATTTCCTTCCCTTTCTAGCTCCCTCTAAAAGCTCGTTCTCTCTCCGTCTCTCCCCACAGCCGTCTCCCCTCCTCCTATACATCTCATTGCTTCCCCCACAATCTTCTTCTTCTTCTTCGTCGTCCTCCTCCTGTCAGACATAAGTGGTCACCAATGATGCTCGCTCTTCGGTCCGCCATTTGAGCACGGGCATCGGCAATTCAATCTCGATATAACGAACGATCCAGCAACTGGGTCATTAGTGTTCTGCAAAAATCCAAGCTCTTTTTCGTCGTCCGGGGCAGGGGGGAGGACATCTTGTCTAAGCTAAGAGAAATGGCTCCGAAGTCAGGCAGAGGCAAGTCCGGCAAAGCCAAAGCAGAGAAGAAAAGGAAGGAAGAGAAAGGTTGGAATAGCCGTCTCGACTTTGAACGAATCCATGTCTCTCGATTCTATATTCCTTCTTGCAACTTTGGAACTCTCCTTAAAAAATCGAGTGCGTAGACGAGGTGCTGATGTTCTTTTTTTATGTTTTGTTTTTTGGCCAGTCGTGCCTAGCGTTCTTGACATAGCCGTCATCACCCAATACGATACAGAAGTGACGCTCAAGGTAAAAGATTTGGTTAAAGAAAATCTCATTGCTTGTTAGATTATTCATAATTCGTATTGGCTGATGTGATTTTGGCTTTTGACTGTCTGAAGGGCATCTCCACTGACAAGATACTCGACGTCCGAAGATTACTGGCCAACCACGTCGAGACATGTCATCTCACGAACTACTCTCTCTCTCACGAGGCAAGGCTCCTTTCTTCTCTCAAGACTCCCACGCCCTCCTCCGTCGACGTTCATTCATCCAATGCATTTTCCTAATGAATTCAATCACATGCTAAACGCACAGCTTCCCACCCCCATCGTTTTGTCAACTCCCCTTAACCAAACTCTCTCCACTTAATCTTCTTTTCTTATTTTTCTGGGAGCAGATCAAGGGGCAGCGATTGAATGACAAAGTGGAGGTTGCCACTCTGAAACCGTGCGTCCTAAAGATGGTTGAAGGTAGGTGTGAAGTATCTTCTACCTAGAATTCAGCCGAACCATAAAAGTGGGTTGCACTCAGCTGGCTCACATTTTCCCTTTTGCCAGCATTTATATAATTCACATGTGAGGTCTTAACATTTTCAACTATGATGAAATTGGGCAGAACCGATTTTCTCATTTGGGAGTTTTAATATGCTCTCGGCTCCAACTGTGAGCACTAGAGAGTACAACATTGCACATGAACAAATGCCTAAATTTGGCACAAAAGACATTAAACTTAAAGAAATAATTTCGGTTTTTGTCTGGCGTGCATTTCAATATGATGCTTTCAAGACTAAAAGAAAGGAAAATTGACGAATGAGAATTTGGTTGTGAGAAGAGCAAGTACTTTGCTTCTGTGTGCATACTTGCCTTTCAAATTGATTTTGACTTGGACACATGACGAAAGTTCTAGACATGCCCCGTTTGTTAATTTGTTAGATGAACTTTTTTATTATTATTATTTTTTTTAATTTCAGTTTTTATGCTTTGGCTTTCGATTTGTTCCTAATTGCAACTAACTTGTCCTGGTTCTTGGCGACAACCCATTTCATGTCATTGAAAATTCTCACCCTCCCCTCCTTGTCCTTTTGCCTTGGGGGAAGAGATGGTATCTTTGGTGCTAGGGTTCCGGGAATGGCGGCGAATAGCACAAAAAAAATAAAGATCAAACAAATGTTAATTAAGACTTTTTATTTTATTTTTTTACATTGCAAATGTTTACCATCATCTACTTTTGTCACGAGTTGCATGTTGGGGGAGTGATAAATTTCATTAGTACATCCTACGTAGATTTAAGCCCCATGTCCGTGGGACCCCTCTTCATGCTAGAGGGGGATGCAATTAATAATCACAAGTCCTAAGTCCTAATCTACCTAGCATGCTTAAGTCCAGCGTGACGGCCCATTTTTTGTACAAGTGCTCTAGAAAAGGAAAACGTATCTATCGATAAGTTAACTAATGAACGTAATTACCGAAAAAGAAAATATCGCACATATATCAAGACACGTTTTCTTCGTCAGATACGTTACAAAGTAAAATTAGATAAAAAAAAAATTCTAGTAGCATTACCAACGGTCAAGCTTAGAAATTGAAATCACGTACAACTCATTTTCCGGTTTTTTTTAATTGAATTCCTTATCCAATGTAATGTTGTGGCACAGAGGATTACGCAGAGGAAGCCCATGCCGTCTCGCACGTGCGAAGGCTCCTGGACATCGTGGCGTGCACAACAAGGTTCGCTAAGCCCAAGAGCAGCAGATCGCCGCCCCCGTGTTCCCCCGACGCGCGTCCCAAGAAGGCCCGGGCCCACCAACCGCGCGAGCAGCCGCCGCCGCCGCCGTCGCCGCCGCCGCCGTCCGATGGGAAGGCCGGAGGGGGCGAGGGCGCGGCGGATCCGCCCGTCTCGGCGATCTCGCAGAGCCTCGACATGGCGGCGATTCACCCGACGCCGAAGCTCTCCGAATTCTACGACTTCTTCTCTCTCTCCCACCTCACCCCACCCATTCACAGTGAGTTCCCATTTTTTTATTTTATTTTATTTGTCTATTTCTTTCTTATTTTGCTTCCACATAGAATGCACAGAAAAAAGGAAGGAACTTGGACTGTGTATCAGAGATTTCCCACTATTTTCTTGATTCACTCAGGTTGGGGAGTTCATCATTTTCTTGGGACCCTGTTTGGTCAATGGGAAAATGCTGGTTCATACTTAAACTGCTAATGTTGGACAGACGTAGAAGTTACAGTGACCATAGGAATAATGCAGTGGCATTACTGGGACATCTGGTGTCCCTTCCCCTGAAAAACTGTGTGTAAAGATTGGAGCTTGTTAAATTGTAATTTAAAAGGTGATCCTAACTTCTGTAAGCAGTCAAAAGAAGGGGTGAATGCTGGACTTGATCAGTACTACTTGTTTACTGCAAAATGGGCGAGGGATTATTCTTAGTAAAAGATGGGGGAGGTAGATTGCTGCAATTAAGATCTCAATGACATGTATTGGGAGCTTTCGAGATTGAATATTCAGGTAAAGGTCCAGTTTTTATGCACAGCGAAGTGATTCTGGTGAAAGTGGAGTGAGACAAAAGAGTGTCATAAGTGAAGTCAAACAAACTTCTCGGTGCCTTTTTGATTATATACAAATACCGATTATAAGCTTTGATTAAGTTCTCGAGGCTATAAGCTCAGCGACCGAGCTGTAATTATTTCTGTGCCTGTTTCAGGTTTGAAGAGGTGCCCAAAAGATGATTTGGGAGAGAGGCGTGATGGGGACTATTTTGAAATTCAGGTGCAAATATAGTACATTTCTTTTGCATTTTTATCCCTGTTCATGTCACAATATTGTTGTTGGGCATTTGAATTCCTGACAATTGGCTTACTGGAGCTGGAAAAATTGGTGGATTGCTGCAGATCAAGATATGCAATGGGAAGTTGGTAAATGTAGTTGCATCAGTAAAAGGATTTTACACACAAGGCAAAGTGTTTCAGCAAAGCCACTCTCTTGTGGATCTCCTGCAACAGCTCAGCCGAGCTTTTGCCAATGTCAGTAATTCGCTCTAATAGATTCAGCTTACCTTTTAGTTAATCTTTTCTGTTTCCACATTTCAGCTTACTCTGCCAAATAAAGTTTATGGCCATTTCATGTATGTCCAATTTGGGAAGTCTTTAGTTATATCAAGGAATTTCTGTCAAAAGTCTTTCCTTGTCCTGGTTATTTACCATTAGAGCCAAGTTGATGATTGCTTAGGGGCGCCCTTAAATAAAGAATCGTTCCATTACCAAAGCTCTGCTTGTACATACCTTGAGATAAGTCAATGTACTGTAAATGATAACTTATTCTTGGGTGGTTGCTTCGCCTTCACAGATGTCAAAAGGCTACTCTTTAACAAAGTGACAGAGTTGGTGACTTTGCACAAATGACCCCTGGTGCTTTATGCTTTTTGCTAGAACAGCACTGTGTCTTGTAGCATTGATGTCGAGGTTTAGAATGTTTCTAATAGGAGAAGAGGCAAAAGAACTGTTTCAGACTGCAACTCAAAAATCAAATCTTGCTAATGGTTCTTATGTGGCAATTTTGAAATCGTTTCCAATGTATTTGTGCTTGCAAAGAATGAAATATTTCAGCCTCTCTTGTTTTTGATTGATAAACTTGGCTTACCTTTTCAGGGATATGAGTCATTGATGAAAGCATTCGTAGAGCACAACAAGGTGACTCTTTTTGACTTGATAATGAGGAATGCTTGTATCTTAACATGATTTTTGTGCCAGGCATCTGATCTCTTTGTTTAATTTCCAGTTCGGTAATCTACCTTATGGATTTCGAGCAAATACATGGCTGGTTCCACCATCTGTTATGGAGTCTCCCACCAACTTCCCATCACTGCCGGCTGAAGATGAGAACTGGGGAGGTAATGGCGGTGGTCAAGGCAGACATGGTGAGCATGATCTTCGTCCATGGGCCACAGATTTTGCAATACTGGCTAGTCTGCCGTGCAAAACAGAAGAGGAGAGAGTGGTTCGTGACCGGAAGGCTTTTTTGCTTCACAGCCTCTTTGTTGACGTCTCCATCTTTAGAGCCGTTGAAGCAATACGCCGGCTGATAGCTTCTGATTCAAGTGCTAAAGATACAAAACATCATGCCCCAGGATCAGTTGTGCTAGAGGATCAAGTGGGAGACTTATACATTTCAGTAAAGCGAGATGCAGCTGATGCAAACTCTAAGTATAAAGAAACCTTGAATGGAGACCAACATGCAGAGGAGATTGCACAGAGGAATCTGCTTAAAGGAATCACTGCAGATGAAAATGTTGTTATCCGTGTAAGTTCTTTCTATCTCAATAATACCCTTTTGTAATTTCATCGAATCCCTAGCCACTTGATCTTCAAAATTGTTCCGATGAGGTGAAAATTCAGAGCAGTGATAACAGAAAATCAAAAGCATCTTTCACTTTGGTCTAGTATTCCCCTTTAAAAAAATGTAGATGATATTCTGCAGGATACCATCTCGTTGGGCAATGTCATTGTAAAACACTGTGGATACACTGCACAAGTAAGAGTTGTCACCAAGAAGAAGAAAGGGAAGATTGAGGCTTGTGATCTTGAGATTGATGATCAACCAAATGGAGGAGCTAATTCCCTCAATCTTAACAGGTAAAAGGAGTTAGCTGTATTTCTAACTCATACAATCTCAGAGCTTCTGTGGATACCTGAATATGAGGAAAAGTGCATATGCATATAGGATGTTTTGTTATCTCTCTTCCATGAGCCGTGATATTTCATAAACATTAAGAGCCAATCTTATAGGTGGGCGATTTAAAATAGACTATATATTTGTCTTTTCCTTCTTTTTTCTATAAGAGCATGACATCTAAAATGTGCATATCTTTTATCCTGAAGATTTATTCACCAAAGAGATTGATGCTTCATTGCAGTTCAAGAGTTTTGCTACAGAACTCTGGTGATGGCGAATCACCTGGAGGAGGGCAGTCAACCAAGCCTGCAGCTGATACATTAGATATTTCGGACCACCTAGTTAGAAAAATAACTAAACAAAGTTTGACCAACTTAGAGGAGGAGCCGATTCATTCTGAAAAATCTATTAGATGGGAACTTGGTTCTTGCTGGATACAGCATCTACAAAAGAAAGAAGATCCTTCAGAAAACCTTTCTAAAAACCCCGACACTATTGATGAAGATGAGCAAGCAGTTAAAGGTCTTGGGAAGCAATTCAAATTGTTAAAGAAGAGGGAGAGACAGCAGACTGCAACGGCTACTTCATCTGGTCTTGGAGAAAATGATTCCTCTCCATCCACAAATTCCAGTTTGGTAGCACAAACCCATGGTGAATCCACGAGTGAAGCTGAATTGAGGAAGTTAATATCTGAAGAAGCATTTGTGCGTCTTGAAGAAACAAAAACTGGTCTTCATTTAAAGGTCTACCATGATATAAATGCTTAACAATTTATTCACTTAATTATGTGATGTGTTTGTTATGATGCCACATGTCTTCCAAATGCTAAAGTCTTTTGGTTCACCTCCTACTACAGTCAGCAGAAGAGCTTATCCAGATGGCACACAGATACTATGATGAAATTGCTTTACCAAAGCTGGTAATTTTCTCATGCTTATGTATCAATTTCCTCTAGCAAAAGAACTGCAAGGGTTTTCTTTTAACGCTGTATTAACCTTCATTAGGTAACAGACTTTGGATCGCTTGAACTTTCCCCAGTTGATGGTCATACACTGACCGAATTTATGCATTTGAGGGGACTAAAGATGCATTCCCTAGGCCGTGTGGTAAGGATGCTCCCGCACTCTCTCTCTCTCTCTCTCTCTCTCTCTCTCAGAGTGAGTGGATGTGATACAAGCAGATATATGTTCAAAAAATTACTATGTGGAGTTGTGTGTCACCCCTTTAATATGTTTCTATTTTTCATTAATTTCATCTTTTTTCTTAAGTACTTGTGCCATTGTCTCATTCTGCTACAGTAAGAATGCAGTTTTTGACACAGTCTGTTCTTATAAAATACCAATCAGGTTGAACTGGCAGAGAAGCTCCCTCACATACAATCACTTTGTATTCATGAGATGGTCGCTCGAGCTTTCAAGCATGTCCTTAAAGCAGTTGTTGCCTCAGTTGAAAATATTGAAGACCTATCTGCAGCAGTTGCATCAACTCTTAATTTCTTACTTGGAAATGGTGGGTTGGATGAAACCATGAATGAAGATCGTCTTCTCAGACTGCAGTGGCTAAGAACATTTTTAGCTAGGAGGTTTGCTTGGACATTAAAAGACGAGTTTCAACATATCAGAAAATTGTCCATTCTTCGAGGACTTTGTCATAAAGTAAATTTCCAGTTGACTGCACTTAATATGTCGACTTCTTCATAAATAAGACACTAACGAGCTTCCCCCCCAATTTCTTTAGGTTGGGCTGGAGTTGGTTCCTAGAGACTATGATATGGATAGTCAAAACCCCTTTATGAAATCTGACATTGTCAGCATGGTCCCTGTGTGCAAGGTATATCTCTCCCTCCCCCCCTCTCTCTCTCTCTCTCTCTCTCTCTCTCTCTCGCAATAGTATATCACCAATGACTTGACTTCAATGATGATCTGCAGCATGTAGTTTGCTCCTCAGCTGATGGACGGACATTGTTGGAGTCATCTAAAGTTTCTCTTGATAAAGGAAAGCTGGAGGAAGCAGTTACCTATGGGACAAAGGTATGAGCTGTTAATTTTATCTCATTGCATCCAAGGGTTAAGAGTTAACTCCATTATTTCCATTATGGGACATAAAAGGATATGTCATTACCTGAATGTGAAGGCATTAACGAAGATGATTGCTGTTTGCGGTCCCTCTCATCGTGCAACAGCGAGTGCGTACAGTCTTCTAGCAGTTGTTCTTTACCATACTGGAGATTTTAACCAGGTACCATAATCTTCCACTTTGTATTCTAGGTTTAATTCTGAGAACACAATGGGAATTCAGATCCTGATAGATACAGGCGATGCTTATATCTTGTCAGAAACATTGTTCCAACTAGTGTAAAATGGTCTGTGTGGCAATAAGCATGCATGAGAACTCACTTCATGGTCCAGGCATTTAAAAGAAGAGAACACAGACAATCAGAATACCAGAGGTTGTATCTCTATTCTCGGATCAACCTTCCTATATAAGATAGGAGTTGCTGGAAAGATCAGTACAGTTGCAGTTAGGGCAGAAAGTTTCTAAAACTCCAGCTTTTCCTTCCAATGTTTTAGAGCTCATTTTAAGAGTGGTTTGGTGATCATGCTTTAATGAGTGGAATATTTGATTTCCTGTTGTAGGCAACCATATATCAGCAAAAGGCTTTGGATATCAACGAAAGGGAGCTTGGCCTTGATCATCCTGATACAATGAAAAGCTACGGAGACCTTTCTGTATTTTATTATCGCCTACAGCACATTGAATTAGCTTTGAAGTGAGTGAGCAACTAGCTTCTGTTATTTTCAGAATTCTCTTTCTTTTGATGATTTTCTAAATATTAACAAGCAGCTAGTAGTTGTTTATTGTAAAATGTGTATCTTTCCCTCTTTGATGTATTTTGATGTACAAGTTCTTTATAAGTTGACTTTGTGTTATTTTCTAAATTTTTTGTCAACTTTATTACCCGCAGGTATGTCAACCGTGCTTTATTTCTTCTTCATTTTACATGCGGGCTATCTCATCCTAACACTGCTGCAACCTACATTAATGTGGCTATGATGGAAGAGGGCATGGGAAATGTCCATGTTGCTCTTAGATACCTGCATGAAGCTCTGAAATGCAACCAAAGATTATTAGGAGCGGATCATATACAGGTTCCTTCTCTGAACCTATAATGTCAATGTGTTATTTTTTACCATAAGTAGATGTCTGACACAATTTTGAAACTGGCAGACGGCTGCAAGCTTTCACGCAATAGCCATAGCGCTTTCATTGATGGAAGCGTTTTCATTAAGTGTGCAGCATGAGCAAACCACACTTAAAATACTTCAAGCCAAGCTCGGGCCCGAAGATCTTCGCACTCAGGTGAGAATTATTGTTGAAAGTTGGGCGTGATGAAACATCTGCATTGACCTATTTTTGCTAGTCGTGACAGTGTATCTCAAGAACTGATCCTTCTGAAATAATGCACGGTGGGAGCTGAAAATTTTTAGGAAGCATTAAGGAGAAATATTTCTATTAATCAATGTTATACAGGGGTTTTGAACTATGAATCAATTTAGGAAATAATGCAGCTAACTCCCTGTATCAGAGCCTTGACCTGCGATTACAAAATTTCCTTACCTGTCACTCTTGGAGGATGCCGCTGAACAAGGAAATAATGCAAGCTAAATCCTTGTATCAGATCCTTGACCTATGATTACAAAATTTCCTTGTAGGATGCTGCTGCATGGCTTGAATATTTTGAATCAAAGGCCCTAGAGCAGCAAGAAGCTGCCAGAAATGGAACTTCAAAGCCTGATGCATCAATTGCAAGCAAAGGTCACCTTAGGTAGTGATATGGTATCCCCAGATTACTTTGGTTTGCTTGTACGATTGTATCTCAAGAAACCAACTCTTTTGCTGTTTTTTTCTGCAGTGTATCTGATCTCTTGGATTATATAAGTTCTGATCAAGATTTAAAAAGGAGTGATGTGCACAAAAAGCAACGCCGAGCCAAGGTAAACCTAGTAGATTAATGGCTCTTTTGAACCTTCAGATAATTCCGCTATTTATTATTTGCAGCTGATTCTGTCAAAGGCCATGGCCTTTCACCTCATAGTTTTCTCTTGTTTCCGGTCATAACAGTATTCATACTTGGATCTCTATTTTGATTTTCTTTATTCCTTTTTATGAGGAATTATTTGGCCATACATGTTCTGCATGGTTTTAGATAGTGAAATTTGTCGACAATATCTTGTCAAGATTATGTGGATGTTATCTAAGCAGGATGCTGCTACTTTGAGTCCATTAGTTATGCTACGTAAAGATCTTGAGGGAAGTCAGGTTATTGAGGTTTATACATGACAGTCTGTCGACTTCCTTTCACTGGTCATCATTCACCTTTTCTATTGCTATTAGGCATCCAACTTCATGCAAGCCCCTCGGCATGATTTTTTCCTTCTGTTTATACTTTATCAGGTGCTGCAGATTGGAGATAAGCCCACTCAAGCACTTTCTGAGGCTACAGCTGATAATGCCATGCTTCATGATAGTCCTGAAAGCACCAAGGCTGCAGAAGACAACATTACAGCTGAAGCAGGACCCGGCACAGCTGATATGGATGAACAAGATCGGGAAGGTGATGATGCAGTTAGACATGAAGCAGGGGTGTCGACTTTGAGTGTGGAAGAAACAACTTCAGATGAAGGGTGGCAAGAAGCCAATCCAAAAGGGCGATCGGGCAACACCATCGGGCGGAAGTTCAACCGGAGGCGGCCAGTCCTTGCAAAACTAAACATAAGCAGTTCAGAATATGCAAATGTTAGTACCAGTAGCTCAAGGAGAGAAATCATCTCGCCTGTCAAAAAGGCTGCCACAAGGGCCCACGCAACAGAGATATCCCCACTCAAGCAGTTGAAAGGTTCTAGCTTGAGCGCCATAGAAGATTCAGTAAAAATGCAGGGCAAAGCATCTCTACCTAAAGTTTCTCCCTCCACGCCGAATCTTGCAACCATGGCTTCGAAATCTTTATCTTACAAGCAAGTTGCTTTGGCGCCACCAGGTACCGTTCTGAAGCCATTACTGGAGAAGGTTGAGGAAAATAACGAGGGAAAACTTGAACCACAGGTACACGAAATGCCACCTGAGAAACTGGAGGAAGAAATCAAGAATGAATCTGCTGCTGAGGCAGCTCAAGATGGTGGAAGGAAAAAAGATGAGGAACAGCATGGAAGCGAAGATAAACATGAGGATGCTTCCCGTGAAGGAGAAGAGATGACAACTCCTAAGGAAAAGCCAATGGAAACAAATGGAAGTAAGCTTTCAGCTGCAGCCGAGCCATTCAATCCAGGAGCGCTGGCAATGGCTCATCCTATGAACTCCGTTGCCATCACCGGTGTTTATGATGTAAGAGCTACTCAAGGAACGTTGGTTGAGTCAGTTGGAGTCCCTCCAGCTGCTGTACAAGTCCCTTGTGGGCCGAGATCACCACTGTACTATAGATCGAACCACTCTTTACGTTTCAAACACAGTTTTTGGAAATATCAAGCCCGCGTGACAGAAAGAACTGGACTCAGTCCTCCCAGAATCATGAATCCACATGCCCCAGAATTCATCCCCAGGAAAAACTCTCCTACTGGGGCAGGCGATTCAAAAGTTTCATTGGAGTCGCGTTCTTCAGATGAATTGTCTGTAGAAGAGCATCGGAAGGTTAAAGAAGGAGCTGATGCTGAACTTAAAGATGGTACTGCAGGAAAGACCAGTTCCGAGGCAGAGAAGTCAGAGCTTGCCAAGCAGATCTTGCTCAGCATCATTGTAAAGTCAGTGCAGCATGGCATTGAATCACCGAGTGATTCAGCAGTCATTGAAAAGAAGATTGATCACACTGATAGTTCTTCAGAAGCGATAGCCCATGACAGTGCAATAATAAAAATTCTCTCTGGAAATGAAGGGAAGACAGAGTTGGCTACTAATAAGGCACAGTCAAATAAAGTTGACGTTAATAATACAAACAGCGATGGCGAAGGTTTTATAGTCGTCACAAAACGGAGAAGAAACAGGCAGCAGCTGTCGAATGGCGTAGCCGGGTTGCATAACCAGCAATCGATATGCGCTTCAGTTCGTTGAAGAAATGAGCAAAAGGTAGAGGCCACACATGAGGAAGGGGCTCTCTTTTGAATCTCTTCTGATAAAAGCACTTGAATCAGGCAGCATCTTATAATAACAAAGTGGAGATGGTTGGAGAAAAAAGGAAACTTTTTTGTTTTGAATATCCATTTTGGTTTCATTGATTTCTGGGTTTGGACTCACCCGTGGGGGATTTTCTAATAATTAGTCTAGAAGATGCATTATTCTTTAATCTCATTGCATAACATGTCTTGTGGATAAAGTTATCAGGTCCATTGTTTCAATTTAATTCTACAAATTTAGAACTTGATGTACTTTGATAGATCAGGGCTTGGGGAGGAGGTATTGCCCCCATCTAAATTGTTATAGACAAACCTAAATGGACTTGGACAATAGTTGAATGAGTCCCTAGAAGAAAGGTCGATCCAAGGAAGGCCCTCCATCAAGGGTTTCTAAATATCGCGTTGGAACATGTTAATATATGAAGTGCTTTTCCCTGCCGACATCTTTCTACTGGAGCTTCTCTCATTCCTTTTATCGAGCATCATGATGCGAGAGCTTGTTCTGGACGCCAAATCACGTTCTTAAGCACTTTATAGAATGACCCTGGCAAGGCCCCTTTTCTTCCTTATCTTTCCCATTCTCAATCTATTGTGGGCCTCTCGTTGGTAATGCTTCCAAGCTATACTCATCAAAGATGTTTCCATGCTAATCCGTGCGCATCACAACTAGCTTTCGTTTTTCAAGTTGATGCCATCCAACTTTAGAACGCGGAGATGGGTGAAGAAGTTCATGTTCATGATTCGACTATATTGCGAGCAATATTTAACTAAGTTTGTGATTGCTAGAGAATATTGTCCTTAAAGTGTTCAGTTCCTCCATTATCAGTGCTGTAGCGTTAGAAGATCACACTTGCAGGATTAACAAAACTGCAGTAAGTTCATGACAGCAACTTCTTCAACGTCTACTGGCCTCTCTAAAGGAAACAAGACGAAGCGAAAAGAACGGTAGATTCCTAACAGGAGGAAGAAAAGTGTTTCAGATGGTCACTTATAAAAAATAAATAGCAATTCTGAACAATAACATTACGAACGACAAGTCCATTTGTTTTCTACTCAACCATAGCTGACAAACTTAACTTTTCAGAATTTATTATTTAATAGCGGATCACCAAGAATCACAAACCAACGTCGACCATATTTCCTCGAAATTGTTTCTAGAAATTAACATAAGTCATAGTAAACCCAAAAAAAAAATATATTCAGAATTTTGATTTCCAGATATAAAAGGGAAAGAAAGATAAACCTGAGAATAAAATTCATTCTCAGAATTTGGTATTTTAATTTGCCTAATGTCAAGTGTTGATCGTTGACTCCAAATAATATAGTACTTTTCCTCCTCCCTCCATTCTTTTCCTAATCTACATGCATCAAATTAGGTCGTCCGTTTGGCCCCAAGAGTTGTTAGACCAGATGCATATGTTTGCAGTGCAACAAAAGTAATTGACCATGATGGCTCATCAGTGTAAGAGAGTAAGCACTGTGCAACATGTCAGCATCATGTCTTAATCTGCATGATTAGTGGTGATATTATTAATTAATCCACGGTCCGAGCGGAGAATAATAAGGTAATGTTTCGCCAGCATGCATGTTTAGTTGTTCAACTTCGAGTAATAATGCTTCTCCAGCAGTTGTTATGCATTCACAATCTTGAGTGATTACCCACAACTCAAAAGGGGAAATCTCAGGAAGAACTTGGACACAAGAAGTAGCGATATCAGTGGAGACATGTCACATCTCTGTGGTTGTTAACACATGAAAATGGTGGAACTGCACAATTTTACTTGAGAAAAAGAAAAACCCACGTAGCAATCATTATGATAATAATTCTTCATCATTTGAACTAAGATTCTGAGCTAATTTGTTATCTGCCCAAGAAGATTTTTAGGGCAAAAGCTATGGTGGGAGATTGTCCACGACCGCATGCATTGATAAAAGGAGGATAAAGTTATGTCCTCTGTATTATATCAAGTTTCATGCAAGTTTCTAAGTTTCAACCATCCTTCGAAAGCGAAAGTGGGAGAGAAGTGTATAAGAAGTTAAAGTGAAGGTACAACCAAGAGAATGTCAGCTTCATGATTGGGAGATGCAACACAGTGCGAAATGCATAAGAAAAAGCTCATCAATTCAAAGAATACGTATATATATCATCTTCGCGACAATGCAGATGTTGAGCATCATTCTTTTTTCCTGTTTAAGTGCTTTATCAATGTCAACTTAGAGATTCCATAAAATAAATAAAATAAAAAAAGTCAATTGTACATAAAAAGAATGAGGGGATTCTCCAAAGAAGACCAATATATTTATTGGCAAATCGATATCTAAGAATCCAACAAGTACTAAAATGTCACTATGATGATGAAACATGAGAATGTTCAGCTTTATTCTAGCTAATTGTTACGAAGATCGATATTCATTCAATTTGAGAGCCGATTCTATTGAGGAATTCATTGATTTAATTTAACAAGTGAGGAAAGCATGGATTTTTCATCTAAACCTAAGGGATTGAGTTAAGACCTAAAGGCATATAACATGGTGAATGATCTTATTGTAGGATTCATCCAAGTAAGGTTGCTTTAAATGGCTCTATGTAATGCAATTTTAAAAACATATGGAGTTTTTTTCTTTTTAATTTGAGAACAGAGTTTGGAAATCCTTACTGGTCTTGAATTAACTAATAAATCTCTTTTGCTTAGGGACTCATTCCAAACTCGCTTTACAGAGCAATGCTTTGTGTAGTTATGATTTGTGGCGGAATTCTAGGTTATTCTTGTTTAACTAAAATATATTAGAGAATTTTGATTTGTTGAGTTCGAAATGAGTATGTCACGGATGATTCGGCCAGTTCCCTAACCATTTCTAGTGGATTTAGTGCTGGCCCAAGTCCTTGGAGTACATATCAAGCCATCATTGGCATGCGACCTTCTGACACGTGGCAAACTGCTATTGGCTCATTTCCTAGCCATGTGTTCCCATGATAAGTGACGACCATCCACCGTTGATTTTCCTACACATGGAATGACACGCGACACCATCCTATCTACGAAGCATCCTAGCCCTTCATCTACAAATACCCTATTAGTCCACTCATAATGGAGACTTTTGGCCGTTGGCTCTTCAATACTTCTGGACTTTGGGACTCCTCAACTTTGGTATTCTCGGAATTCGGGAACTGTAGGTTAACCAATTCGTTACTATACGCTTCTCTCGACTCCAAGCGACTCCAACCCACTAGACATTTGTCACGGGCCGATCGACGTGTCACGCCCGTGCCATGGAAACCTCTTGGACATGCTAACTTTCGGGCCGTGACACATTCCTCACCTATGACCGGGTATTTGAGTTCACGACAATTGCCTGCTCCTTCTCTCGTGCCCTATCTATGTCATGTCGCTTTTGGTATTATTCCTCCATGACTTTAACTCTTCCTCGACAATGAAAATTTATTGCCTTTCCACTCTATCACGAAACCATTGAGTTTTTAGATATTTTGGGACTCTTTAGACATGTTGATCCTCATAAACTTAATTTGAAGGAAGATAAAAAGAAAAGAAAACAACTCGTGGCTGCGATGTGCATAAAGCATCATTTATTCTTTCATCTTCCATGCTCGTCAACTTCTAGCTTTGATGCCATTACTGTGCACCTATGAAAAAAAAATGGTCCTAGTCTTAGTTTCTTAATTGCTAATTATATTTGAGGGATAAGATGCTCAAATCATGATCTTCCAATGAGCTCAAAAGTGCAAAAGAGAGCCAAACTCACATCCATTTCTTGCCATTTCGACATTTTCTTGCCATTTCGACATCACTTTATGAAAAAGTCTCGACCATGAAGTGGGATTTTATTTTCTTAAAGACCTGCATATTATTGGGTTCAAATTGCATAAACGATTCCACGAGTGGTGAGGAGAATATTAAAGTGCCAATGTTTGTCTGGACCCGGAAAATTCTCCAGTGAGATTTAAAAATGAAAAGACAAGTCCCAATAGATTTGGTTTTCTAAAACCATTGAAGAGGAATATAAGCATAAGGAAAGGAAACTTCCTATAAGTGTCAATATTCTATTGCATAAAAGAAGAAGAAGAGAAATATCGCAGAAGAAGAAGAGAAATATCCCAATAGACGGCGATATTTTCTTTAACGAAACCAAGTGCAATTTTGCAACAATAATACGAGAAAAGAGTGGATTTGCGTTATTAAAATTCGGATTTTGGACTCGTTATCTATCAATTTTAAAATTAAGCTGTCCATGGAAAGAGCGATTTGTATTTTTCCAGGTTTCAGCACTCTCCTCCTCGTGAAGAAAACGATTGGAATATGTAGTAAAATTCGTAAACAAACGTTATAAAAATCGAATTCGAGACCTCCAATTCATAATGACCTTATCCTCAGAGTCCAAAGCCAAAAATGTCCCTTTCTTGCC
This sequence comes from Eucalyptus decipiens, assembly GCA_014182575.1. Classification (NCBI taxonomy): domain Eukaryota; kingdom Viridiplantae; phylum Streptophyta; class Magnoliopsida; order Myrtales; family Myrtaceae; genus Eucalyptus; species Eucalyptus decipiens. Next base: position 48,717,296 of record CM024614.1, read on the forward strand.
TCATAAGTTTGCGCACCATCTGTCTTGCCGCGTAACTTCAAGGCTATAAATTTTCCACACGTCCTTTCCGACAAAGCAAATCCAAATCTCTCGTCTTTCAACAATCGAAAGTCAACAATACCCACTGTCCGAAAACACCATCCTTAGCACATCTCGCATCTGTAGGCCACCCTCTTTTCTACTATATGGATGCTTCCCTTGTTCAGATTGAGAAACATCCCGCATGTCGAAGGTCCATTGAAGAGACCTCCATTTTTGTTTTTTTCGGTAATTGACAAAGAAATACTCCATTATATGTTAAAGCATCTAGGCTTGAACTTGCAATTCCCAAGAATTCCTCAAATCACTAGAAGAGACGTAGTTGGTTAACCAAGGTCTCTCTCTGTCAACTCATCTATTCGGCCTAACAAGTTGCCTTCCCCCGTGTGATAACGCTTCGGTCGAACGAGGGTTTTGTTGTATTGGGATCGTGAGTAAACCTCGAGTATTATTCCTCCCAAATCCCATGTCCCGGGCCATTTCTAAACCAATGTAAGTTTGGCCTCTAGTTTTAACTTTTAAGACTTAATAAATTTTGCAACTTTTGTAATTTAATTTTTATGTAATAGGTTGTTTTGAAAGGAGGGATCAGTTCCTTGGGTGTAGAGAGAGATCTTTACCATAAAACAGAGAGCTCGTAAACCTTATTTTGCATATCAAAGATGGAATGTAATTCCCTATTCATTTGAAGCAACATTTTCTCACTACGACCTTTTTGTGAGGAGGCACCCTTTCTTCTAAAGCTACATAAGAGTTGATCAAAAATTAAATATAATTCCCTATTCATTCAAAGCAGCATTTTGTCACTTTAACCCCATTTGTGAGGAGACACCCCTTCTTCCAAGTTTACAAAAGATTTGTTTCACGCCTATATGTATACTCTACCTACCAACCCGAAATCAAAATTTAAAACTAATATAATTTTGTCACAATTTCTCAAGTCTCAAAATATTAGTTTTATTTTCAGTAATTGCAAGAAAACAGAAGGTAAGAAGTTGCTCTAGACGACCCTCAATTCAAAACTTCCTCGCCACGGTAATTAACCAATGACAAAACAATGAAGATTGTTTATTTCATTTGATAATTAAAAGATAAACTAAGTAGACCATAATGATCTTATCTGAAATTTAGTTGAGCTCATCGAAGGAATTGATTAAGGGTTATATTTAGGGAAATGACTTATAATAAACAAAAGAATAACATAATCAAAAAAAAAAAAAAAAAAAACAAAAGAATAACATTGTCCCCTCGTAATTTGATAATCTTGTGGTTTCTAATAATCTAAATATGCCGTTATAAATTCTATATACAATTAAATGGTTTCATTAAAAAGTAAGATTAATGGATTGACAAATAATCGATCAACTAAATGTACAACTTTCAATAGGATATAAAATAAAAATAAAAATTGACATTATCCATTCATAATTCAGCCAGAAATTAATTTTTTGTTAAAATTCGATATTTCCCCCAAACCCTCCTTTAAAATGCCGTATTAATATAAATGTATTTTTCTAAGAAGATGTAATTCTACAACAATTAACCAAATATATAGTCATCAAATATTTCTTATTTTAACATACGCATTTCTTGTTTTTTTACTTGCCACTTGCGTTATGTTGCGGACAAGAATAAAAAGTAAAAGTCATTCTAAACATCACAATTGTCTTGTAAGGAATAAAGTTTTTCTCTCTTTCTACTAAGGATTATTCAACTATTGCAGTGTTTTCCTCGTAGGAGTGGGCAAGTATACAATAATGGAACACATTGAATTTTTTGAGTCTTTGAACAAGAGATGCAGCTACTTCCTATCCCTCAAGCCTGTTAAATTCCTGGCGCACACACCAAATTCACTCCCATAAATTTTCATAGTCCAGGCCAGTAAATGTACATCTGATATAGGAGGGCAAAACCCTAGCCGTTGTCCAGGCGCCAAGATTGCTCAACCCCGTTATTAATGGCGCCATTGAATCCAACAGCAACTCAGCCTCACTGTGTCCACATCCGCGACAACAGTATCTCATGTTGAAGAAGCAATGCATACATAAATGCTCCTTATGTATCATCACAGGCAACTTCGAAATGAAACTAAACCCTCAAGTCAACTGCTGGCTTGCTAAGTCGCGTTGTTCCACTACTACGAAGTACAGTTTGATTCAACCCGATTCTTGAGCCCGGAAGAAGATTCAGTAAATATTTGCTCACTTTCAGTGCATGTTAATATATTATGATCTCCATGTCGAGAAATAACAAGACAACAAAATAGAAAAAGAATATGGTGCGCATACGTCACGCCAAAAACCGCTGCGAGGGCGGAGAAAGAGATCGAGTTGTCACTTCATCACTTTGATGGTCAAGAAAATTCTGACGCCATTTGCTGCTGCGAAGGTCCCAGTTTCATTCAGTTCTTCAATAATCTAAAGCGAAGAAAAAAAATTCGGGAAAACGGGAAAATACGCAAAGTGGAAGAAGAGAACAAAGTACACAATCAATCAATAGCAACAGTACAGTACAAATTAGTCACGCGACCGACGAAGCCTGCTAGCATCGGTCCTCAAGGAACTCACAAAACCAGATCAAAATTAAGAGCACCAGACGCACCAAGAACCAGAGGGACGAGAAGAAAAAGAAGAAGAAGAAGAAGAATTAAAAGATCTTGTTCTTTGTTAGCTAACTAAGATTTAATTATTAGGGACGGTCTTGGTCTCTAGGAGAGTGAAGAGGGAAGAGGGGCAGCAGCTCAGGCTCGGCTCTTCTCGGAGTGCTAGGGTGCAAGTAAAACCCTTTCTCCGCAATCGCTCTCTCCTCAGCTTCTTCTTTTTCGCGAGGCGACAGCAATGTCGGAGTCGTCGGCGTTCTTGGGCTCGCCCTCCCGAAGAGATCCAGCGGCGACACGGGCGACACCATCACCGCCTCGCCGCCGCCGCCGCCGCCGCCGAACCCCATCAGCCCACCTCTTTTCCCGTACTGCCTCAGCCACGTCGGGGAGAGCGAGGACGAAGGAGGATGTGGCGGGGAGGTGAGGCCGTGCTTGTCCGCGTAGAACCCGACGTTCTTGTGGTTGAGCTGAATCATGTCGAGCTTCCTCTGCCTCCGCTCGTGGAGCTTGAAGGTGGGCCGCCGGAGCCCCACGTCCGAGATGGAGGCGGCGGGGGCCGCGGCCGGCGGCGGCTTGGGGGTGAGCCTCGAAGGGAGGGTGAGAGGGAGCTTGTGGGCGGAGGGGTCTTCGGGAGCTCCGGTCAGCTTCTGGACTATGGCCCGGAAGTTCGACGGGTCGGCCTGGACGAAGGTCGTGTGGGGCGACGCCGGGTCGGATCCGTAGCCGTGCACGTTGGCGTTCGAAGCCATGGTTGAGAGAGGGAGAGACGGAGGGAGGGAGGGAGGGAGGGAAAGGGAGGCAAAGGTTTTCCTTTTTCTTGGGTTGAACTGTTGAGGTCTTTTATCCTTGGGTAGAGAGAGAGAGAGAGAGAGAGAGAGACAGAGAGAGAGAGAGATTCACACACTTGATAATAAGCCAAGGAGGTTTTTAAAAAAGAGCTAGGTCTAAAAAGGGGGGGTTTAAGGTATAAATAATTTGCCTCCTGTGCTGCTGCTTGTGTTTGTGTTTGGGCTACAAATTATTTTGAATGGTGTAGTATTGGAGACACCATGTGAAAATGAGCAGCCGAGCTTGAGCTCCAAGCTACTCCATGCCAACCCTTTTTAGCTTTATTGTCCCATGATTGTGTAGTTAACCTATCAATCCCGACACTCATCTCTCTCACCTTTCGTGATGGATGATAGGGAGGGGGAGGGGGGGCTCAATTTTCTATTATTTAGCTGCTAACTAAACCAAACTTTTTGGGGATGAATCTTTGTTGCTTGGGGATGGCCAAGTTAGCTCGAGCTTGACGCGCCCCCCTCAACTTAACTAGATGGATAATGGGGTGGAAAGGAAATTAATGATGATTCAAGAAAAAAATAATCTGAAAGAGAAGTGATGTGAAAAAAAGGAAAATGAAAGGATAGAGAGAGTATCATGCGACGATGACATTAGTATTGTATTCAATATAAATGTCAGCAATTTTTATTTTTATTTTATGGAACGGAAATTGAATTTTTGAATTTGAAAAAGAAAAATCAGGAAAGGGGTGGTGATAAATGAAGGGATGAGCAGGCAATGAATGAATGACGAGGGAGTTACCGAGTCAGCGGGGCATCGAAATTGAAACAGAACCTGCAAAGAAGACACTGTATAACATACAATGTTACTTCTTGTCGCAATTAATCCATCGAACACCGAAAAACATGGGGTCTTTTTTCTTGCGTTTACAATGTCTGTAATCGAATGTGGAGTATGGTACGACGTGATTTTTATCAGTTACGACACTTGATCGTGATATTAGAGTAGAGTAATATTGAAAATTGCACGGTATATTCTTGGTTTTTTGGTTGGCGCTTTGTGTGCGACTCGTGTGGGAAAAGGGAAGTAATGCGGTTGCAGAGTTCTCTGGCGGGTCAGACTGTGCGGGAGGTGGCTTTTACCTTGCGATTCCGTGTCTGCCTCCGCCTTTCTCCTGTACATGTGTTTGCCGGTGTCTCTTTCGCTTTTATTTCAGTCCCCGCATCTCTTCCGAATTCACATTTCCATCCCCTGGACTGATCAGCTTCCTTCAATTGCACCCTTTCCAAAAGTATTCTTTGGTGCCCTGGGAGTGTACCGAGAAAGTAACACGCGCCTCTAAAATGGACCTTCGATATCCTTATCGTCATGCAGTCAATGACTGATTTGTCGATCGAGATGACACGTGGCACCAGTGTCGTGATACTCAATTAGAATAGATAAGTATTGAGATTTAATGTACGTGATATGAATTGAGATATAATAAAAAGATGGAGGAATTTATTCTACAGATGGTGAATAAGAATCTTCATGATCACAAAACACCTCCATTCTTATCTTTAACGAAAACTGTAAGTATACTTAATATGATGCTAATGAACATCAAAATAAGCTGCATTCATATGAATGAACCCTTAAGATGATTGAGACATGAATGGGATAGGGAAGTTCCGTCCATGGATTCTCAACGTTCCGTCATGAAAATTGAGGTTGGAATATGGGGCGAACACGCTGTGCATGTGCCTATCTTTCCCCCTAGATGTTTGCGTGCGGGACTCTGCATTTTGACTCGAGGGAGAAAGGTGTCTCAAAGACTTGCTTTCAGGTCTTTCTTCCGGCACAGTTCGTTTACAGTTTCTTTCCTTCACTCCTTCCTTTTTCCTGGGATTGCTTCGCTAGGGATGTTTTCGGTGCGCGCGCGCTGGTTTCTTCCAGATCTTCCGCGTCATTGCTTGTTGCCTTCTTCCTCGCAGACATAACGAAGAGAGGGTCAAGCAAAAGGAATTTAATGCGATGGACCATGCGTCACGCCATCCAATCATGGAGTGTGCGAAGCCAACCTTGCTTGCTTGCTTGCGTCCATTACCTTGAAAACAACAGCTTTTGCGACTTTTGTTTTTTTCACTCGAGAGCATGATGAGTCAAATCCCTCGGGGCAACGCGGGGGGATCATCTGAAGGGGAAGTGCGGACAAAAGAGAGATCATTAAAGTCTTGTTTTTGCGCTCATTAAGTCAATGCGGCGATCATCATGGTCTCTCAGCTTTCATTATTGCTCTCTTTTCCTAAGGTCAAATTCAGCGTCATTTCAACCACGAGAGTCTTACACGGCAAACCCAAAAAAAAAAAAAAAAACAAAAAAACAAAAAAACAAAAGAAAAGGTAAAACTCAAGTCTTCTCGAAGCTCTACTAAGAATGTTTTGTAAATTTATGAACATGTTAATGAAAATTTGCTGCATCCTATGGTCATTATTAATAGAGGGTGTGTTCACTTTGACTTGTCCCAGGTATCCTTTGGTCGTTTTCCGTCAAAATAAGAATATTTGCAAATGAAGAAAGAATGTCCCCATGACTTTTGATCTTTAAACATTAATAATTACATGTCATGAAAGATTGTAATAAAACAACTTATTAATTGAATAGTGTGTCATGGCTGCAAAAAAATGAAAATTTTCTTGAGTTCATAAACTTACAGTGACATGCAAGTCCGTTTGTGCCGATAACTCTGAAACGTTCTCCGATGATGAGCAAATGATTGAGAGCAATTGGGGAGGGGGGGGTTGAGCTAGTCCCCTCTTTACTTTATGGAGATGTCTATTGGATATGCCATTCCTTTGGACTCTTCGTACATAAAACCTTATGAGGGAATTTCGACCACCATTTCCTAATTCTAATCAAGTTTTGTGCTGTGCACCCGCATGAAGATTACCTTTTCGATTAAGTTTGGGTTGAGTCATCAACACAGATATAAGATATTTAAAAAGAATTACTTCTCTTTGATTAGACTTGAGGAAATTATGAAGAACAAGAACTGAGTTGTTGAAATTTCATAATTTTGTAAGATGTAGAATCAAATTGCTTTTAATTGTTATTTAGAATAATTAAGAGACGATAATACACACATCTCGATTGCTTTAGAACATAATTGCTTTTTAAATCCGAAAAATCTAATATGTTTCTCTTTTTCACTTATGCTTTCAACGAGATTTTTGATATTACTGATGATACATTTTGCATAAAAGGTATGAAGATATGATTACTATTCAAACAAAAATAAGATCAACATGATACTTACCAATCTAATTTTCCAGGTACAAGGGTATCGGATTAATCAATGGCTAGCAAGATTCATGACCTTATAATTAGTCACTCCGTTTGCCCCCACCTGGAAGAAAACTACATTTGATTTATTGTTTCCATATTCTCTCTCTCTCTCTCTCGAGAATGACCAAGTACTTGTCAAACATTTAAAGAATATAAGGCAAATCAAATATTAAAATGAGAACCGTTGATTTACGTTGCACCAAACATTACGGAACCAAAAGCGACCCAATTAAGCAATAAATTATTAGGCCTTAATCTACACGACCCTCGTGGTAACGCACCGATCGCACGACAGCATCGAGAGCCATCCCTTTTCTGCTTGAGCTGAATCACATGGTCCTCTCCAAAAAGGGTCAAAAGCGTGCGCAAGAACGTGTTCGCCAACTTTCGATTTCGTGAGAACAACAAGGATAACAAGAGTCCAAAGGAAAGGAAACCACTCGATCGCGCGAGCGGTGTGTGGAGGACAGCATGATTGCGGATTGGACTGGCGCTTAGTGTGATGAGAATAAGGAGGAGGACTTTGGAGTGGGGTTTTATCTAACAAAGAGACCTGCTTAGTGCACTGATCTTTGATTAGAAAACTAGGCTAAGGTTCGCTAAGCCCGATGCATTATGTATGAACTCGATGCGTCTCGAATTCCACCACGTTCTTTTAAGTTTTGTGGGGGTGACTGACTTTTGCTACGGGACAATGGAAAGATGTGTTTGACAGAATTTTGTACGAAAGATGTTTTTGATTCCCGAGTGGACTTATGCCTACAAAGTAATGATTTCGCCTTTAAGATAAGGCAAAAAAGAGAAAAGGGAGCAGGAGAACTATTGCGGTATTACTTAAATCCTCTTCCTTTTCCTCTTTGGAAAAGTTGGGGATGAAAAGTAATGATTTCTTAGGAAATGCTCGGAGGAAATTGGGCACTTGCTTAGGATTCCGTGACTAGCGTCGTCTCGTCACCTTCGGCGGCATTTCTCTTTTCCTATTCCCTATAAATACAAAACTTTTCTTTTTATAATTGAAAGACAAAAGCGACCGAAATCAGGGCATTGATTATTTGAAAGTTCATGAGATATTCTACAAGTCTCATAATTGGATTAAACCTAAGCTTTTAACATAATTTACATGGAGTTGGAGAGATTCAAATGAGTGACCTTTAATTCTTATAATAGAAAATGTATTTATTCTCTTTTCCAATTGTCTTTTCTAAAGGAGCTACGATGCAATAGCGACATTTTATTTTTCAAAACTTTCTTTTTGGCCTATGTGTGCAAGATGTCCTAGACTCCTGAAGATCCAAACAAAGCATTTTATTCCACACACGCTAGGTGAAGCATACAAGCAGTGCTCTTGTCTTGGAGTGTCCCTTAATAAAACATGCAAATCTAATGGTCCCAATCCACTGTTTCGACGAGGGAAAGGAATGGATTTTTCATAGTACATGAGCTTTTTTTTTTTTTTTTTTTTTTTTTTTTTTGACACAAGCCACCTTATATTTAAATATTCAATTAAATTTATACAAAATATAACTGCTCATATCCTTGATGCGTCAGAGGTTGCGTGATAGGAGGATATAGGGAACTTAATCAACAATCTTTAAAATTTTTGTATGGTTTGCTAATTGAAAAGTTGTGGCATAGTTCCTTTAGGCACGATGTTTCATCATAGAGATAAAAAGAACTAGTAGTCTTTATACTTTTCAATTTGTTTCATTAGATTCTTGATTTTTTTTTTTTTTGGGGGCCCGAATGGGTCTTTGAACCGCAATTTCTTTTTTTTTTTTTTTTATCGAGCTAGTCTTTCCATCAAATATATGGACGGAAATACAGACGTGGAAGGCAACCGTATGCCACATCAATGCATTGACATCTATGTGAGTGCCAGGGACTTTGGGAACTGAGAAGCCATAACGCAGAACTGTGCACAGGGAGGTCCCATTCAAGGTTCCCCCACCCCCACCAAAAAAAAAGAAGAAGGAAAAACACTATGAACATTGTCAGGTGAGGAGCAAATGCAAAAGCTTTCCTCGTTCTCTTTTTTTTTTTTTTTTTTTTTTTTGACTTTTGAAGTACTAGATTTGGAATTGTGGCGAAATTGGAACGAAGATCTAATGGTCAAAGGTAAGGAAGGCTGGCCTCAAAAGTAAAGATATCATGCGAAGATGAGACCTTCCTTCGATGAAACATGAAGAGGACACAGGCGCATGCATTGCCTTCGCCTGAAACTTATCGTGACCAGCCTGCTAACGCAAGATAGGATTCAACGGCTTTGTTGGCCCTGCTGAATTTTGACCCCTCAAACCTCAAGCCTAGCGAAAATTGGCCATGGTCGGGTTGGAGAAATCTCCAGAATGTTAATTATCTTGTATAGCACCTTAATCACAGTTCATTAATATTTTGTATTAATTGATTTGCGTGTTATCGGTCTAATTTACTCAGATTGGGTTAATTCATGTTCGGATTCGAAAAAGTTCTCTCGTCATGCACAAAACCCATGTTGTGTGATTAAAAGAAGAAAGAAATAATTCTTCCAACCATAAAGCACATTGTAATAAGTTTTAATCCCTACAAATTGTATGGCAAAAGCCCAAATAATGCATAGGTGTGATGCCAATTATTACCTCAAATTACAACTCCATAGCTTTTTGGTCTCTAAGCCTCATTTTCAGCATGTCTTAGACCACATAAAGTTGTTCAATTGGAGAAGCTGTGGACCAAGTCTTCCGTGGAGAAAGAAATGAATATTTACAAAGGTCATAGTTCATTTTATTAGAGTTTAAGAAACAAGAGCCCCTTGACTATCAAGGGATCAGGAAGAGTAAGGATAAACACGATGCACTTGGAAACAACTTCACTCACAAGAGACAGAGATCAGCCAAGTCAAATGTCCTAGAAACAGCCTTGCACCAAGAATCCACCTTGCTCTTCCTCACACCTTCATCCAGCCTGGGGTGAAAGATCGTCACGTTCTCGGCCCTTTCTCCAGAGCTGAAGATGTCATTCTCTGTCCAGATTCCGACTGCTAAACCGGCAGCATAAGCTGCACCAAGCGCTGTTGTTTCTATGTCTGCAGGTCTCACCACAGGGTTTCCCAGCAGGTCCGCCTTCATAACAATGAAAATAGCAACAAGATATTTAAGTACTCAGGAAATTAACAATGTTTTCTTCTTTACTAAGGGTCTTGCACAAAGTATTGTGTCAAGCAGCTATAGCTTCCAATTTTATGTTAGCATATCAAAACATCAATTAGGTGGATTGTAGACTGCAGACGTTGTTATCCTGTTAAAAAACACCAGCCCAAACGATAATAATTTTGATCCTACACCTCACTAGTAATGGGTTGACATAGTTCAGAAAAGTCACTTTGTGCAGGGGAAGCTCCAAAACTTTCTTAATGCAGTTTCTGCTTGATTAAAACATAAAGCATTGGATTGGGCATTAAATCTCGACAAAGAATAATTTCAATGTTTCTGACTTGATTCGGCACCAAATCAAGACGTATAAGCGCAATAAGATATATTTTTTCTGTATCCGACTGGTTTTTACAAGGACATTAGAGAGTAAAAAGAAAAACGTGCACGTGGTTGTCTCCAGAGAAAGATGGATTCTCAGTCGGACAGGAAAAGGCAATACCAACAGTGAATAGGAAATTATCACCGCTCAAGGATTGCAAGCATAATGTATGCAGAAACAAATAGTGGACTATGAAGTCGTTATAGTGTAACAACGAACCTTAACATCAGTCAATGGTGGTATTACTCCAAAAAGTAACAAAATCTGAGGATAAGAGAAGCTCGTACCTGAATTTGCATCAAAAGGTTGTTAACAGTTGCACCCCCATCCACTCTAAGCAAAAACTCCCCCTTTTCATTCTTAGCCTCGCCCTTTTCTCCGGCATCTTTGTGCATTGAATCCAGCACATCTTTCACTTGAAAGCACATGCTCTCAAGCACAGCTCGAGCAATATGAGACTTGTTTGTGAACCTCGTGATTCCAATACAAACCCCACGTGCATCCTCACGCCACCATGGAGCAAACAGGCCATTAAAAGCAGGCACAAAGTAGACACCGCCAGTGGAGTCAACACTCATTGCCAAATCCTCGATCTCACTCGCACTACTGATTACACCAAGGCTGTCTCTGAGCCACTGAACAGCAGCTCCGGCAATAGCAATTGAACCCTCCAATGCATAGTTTGTGGGAGCATCTGGTCCAAGCTTAAATGCCAGAGTACTTAAAAGTCCATGTTTTGAGTGAATCACCTCTTCACCCGTGTTCAGAAGTATGAAAGCACCGGTTCCATAAGTGCTTTTGGCCTCACCTTTCCGACAGGCTTGCCCAAGCATTGCAGCATGTTGGTCACCGAGACATCCTGAGATAGGAACTCCAGGAATTGGCCACCCTTTGGCAATTTTTCCTATTACCTCAGAATTGCTTATGATTTTGGGTAGACTTTCAGCAGGAATCCCCAACGTATACAGTGTAGGCTGATCCCAGTCCAGTGTTTTAATGTTCATGAGCATTGTTCTCGATGCGTTTGAGACATCAGTGACATGTAAGCCGCCCCCATTTATGCCTCCAGTTAGATTCCATATTAACCAAGTGTCCACAGTACCAAACAAAGCATCACCCTTCTGCATCGCCACTTTAACAGCATCCACATTTTCCTTCAACCACAGCAGCTTCACTGCACTGAAGTACGTGCTTATTGGTAAACCACAAGTCTCCACAAAATGGGTTCTTCCCCCCGGTAATTCTTGCTCCAATTTCCTGTCAAGAGTTTACAGTTTATACCAAACCCCAGATTTTCGACAGGAATGTTATTGATCACCAAGCAAAAAATGGATCAGACTATGAAGTAATTTCAATGAGGTCTACAATGGAAAAGACAGGTTAGCGACGTTCCTACACGATGCCAAATCACCCAACATTAAAAGCCTCAAAACTCCAAATTTTGAAACATATTAACATAAAGATCAAAGGTAGCCTAACCTGCAGATGGAGCTGGTACGAGCATCCATCCAAACAATGGCATTATAGAGAGGACAACCAGTGGATTTGCTCCAAACGAGAGTGGTCTCTCTCTGATTGGTCAATCCGATGGCCTTCAATCCTCCGTCCACGTTGTAGCCATTGGCTGTCGCCTTGTCGATGGCTTTGGCTAAACACACTTTCACACTCTCCAGAATCTCCATCGGATCATGCTCCACCCATCTACCAACAGAAAAGCACTCAAACAAACACTTCCCCACTATAAAAAAAAGCACCTTGTAAAATAATTCACCGCTATACTGTTAAACTGAACGGAAAAAATACCATCTTTTTTTTTTTATCCGGTCGTATCTCGAACCAGAGCCTAGACTTTTCTCGTGAGACCAAACGGATTATATTCCAGAATCAATGAGATCAAGCAATTTCATACTAAGCGATCAGAAATCTCGCGCACGGACAAGACCCGAAATAGAAAGCGCCATCAGCAATTGAAAAACACAGGCTCATCTGAACAAGCACCAACGTCTTATCGAAAGAAAAAGGACACTGCTTCATCATTGAACTCGACACGATCAAAGAACGGAATTTTTTGGGACGACGGAGATTACCCGGCTTCTGGGTAGAACTGAGTGAACTCCACCTGGTGAGATGCGATGGCCCGAGCGCTGCGGTCGTAGAGGATGAACCTCGTGCTGGTTGTCCCCTGGTCGATGGAGCCGATGTACACCTCCTCGTCCAACATGTTCTCCGTTCCCTCTCGTTCTCCTTCTTCGCCGAATCACCCGCGCTCGAGCGTCTTGGTCGGAGGGAGGACGAAAACAGAGCAGACGGCAAGAGCATGAGCGAGACAGAGGAGATGTGGACTCGCAGGTTTCTTTATCTGCGCCGGTCCGTCCACGAAGAATGAGTCCCGGGAAAATGGGCGACATCGCGAAAAGAACCGGAGGATATTTTATCGGGAACGTTGAAATCGAAGGCGTTTTCTCCAAAATTATGATTGTCGGACCAACCGCAAGGAACGACATTTGTTGTTTTCTTCTCATCAAGATGGCGACGTCCTATTATTTGGCTATCATTAATTATTGGTTTTGATGAGAGTCATTTGTTTACTTGGCTAGTCCAGTACGGAGTAGTTCATATATTTTTGATAGGGAAATTGTCCAGAAAGTCCTAGACCTATTACATATTTATCGGTTAAGTCCTAAATTTTTTTAATTATACCGATTGAATCCTAATTTTCTTTTCACGTTTTGCCAATTGAATCATTCTGAGTAATTCTGATAAGAAATCACTGATGTAAACGAAATGGACGCGCGCCATCTTACGTGACATAGCCAATGTACATGGACAAGTTTAAATAACATTTTAATGTTTTCTGATCTTTTTGATTTATGTTTTCTCTTTCTTTTCTTTTTCCTTCCCTTCTTCCTCTAGCTCGGTTGTTGGGCCTTGATTATGGCCAACAATTGGCTAGAGATGAGGGCTGGTGACGTTGACTTCACTAGCCTTGGATGAGCCTCGCCCGCCTCTTGTAGGCTTGACCTTGCTTTTGCTGGGCAAGGTCGACCTTGCCCTACTTATGGCGAAGCTCACTCCCACTGACCACCAACACGAGCCTCGTCGGCCCTTGCCTCTGGCCAATTGCCAAGCGGCTTCAGCAACTGGCTAGAGGAAGAAGGCTTGGCTACATCACATAGATTGACTGGCATCCGTTTGAGCAATTTCAAGCTAGAATTGGGTAGATTGACTCAATTGGCAAAACTCAAAAAGATTTAGGACTTAATTGTCGCAATTAAAAAAGTTTATAACCGAATTTAAAAAAAAAAAAAAAAACTCCTCATCTTTTTGAACCTTCTAAGGGTTGTGTATAAATAATTGGCAATTGAGAAGGCCATTTGTTATGATAAATTTACTAGAGATAATATAATTTATTTCTAACATATCTAGGTTAATAGGTTTCACATCCAAACAAGAATTATTATAATATATAAAACATGTACTCTGCATGTAATCTGATTACTACATTGAAACGTTTGAGAATGCTCATTTCAACAAACCAAATCGCCAACGTACCAAAAAGCGAATCGCTAATGAAATAGTGTTTTCTAGTAACGTTGGGCTAAATATGCCTTGTTACTATGTGATGTTAATCTCAAAGAGTAGATAACATGAAGCCTTGCGTATTTGCTGCAGATAAGTGCAGTAGCTGTGCTTGAAGAGAAATTGTAACATCTCCATTGTGGATATACCAGATCGATCCACCAATCGAAATGCCGGTTTTGCGCCTCGATGATGATCCGCTCCTGAATGTCTGTAGACTGCTGGGATGAGAGCTCAATGATTAAACGTGTGACTCGAGATCTAGGAGAATAAATGATTTCCTGTGAGTTTATATCATGCCTAAAGAGTAGAAGCATGAAGTTGTGTAGATTTCCCTCGAAGTTAATGAGTATTTGGAACTTTGAGAAGGGTAACTGATTCAGGAAGTTGTTCTGGCCTTCGTGGTCTCAGCTATACGTTTGGTGAGTAATGCTCCACGTATTTAAAAGGCAAACTAACAATTTGTGGATTTACATAACAATCCATACACGCCCAACGAGATATTTGGTGAATCAAATTTGGTAGATTGTCTTAGTATGGCACTCCTGTAGCATTACTCATATTTAATATTGAATTTGTATGCTTGCGCTCGAGTTTATTTTGAATTTCCTCAATGATCCTGCTATCTCCAGTCTCATGTTCATTCACATGTTAGACTCCCTCGGCCCAGTGGAGATTCGAAAATAAACATAAGGAACGAGAATCAGGCATTGTCTGTCATTTCAACTTAGTCTTATCTAGTTTCTGCATTACAAATTGACAGCTTGGGGTAAATGGATGGATTGTCCTCGCGATCTGAATGATAGCAACATTACCATGAAATGTTAAACTCTTCGATATAGGGTCTCAAGCTGAAAAAGATGAAATAGTCAATGCCGTAACCAAGTAGACATCTAGCCGCTCTTTCACAGCAGCAACTCAGTTCCCTTGCTACCATCTTCGCGATCTTTGTAATTATGAAACACTCATAGTTATAGTGGGGCCAGAATTTCAGATTCCACTGACTTCAGTACCTCTTCACCCATTTGTTCGCATCCCACCAATGTCTGCATATGCAAGCGTTATCAAGTCACGACAGTAAATAATCATGCATATCATCTGTTCTGAACAGAAGACGTCCAGTAGGCAGTGAGCATACAGGAAAAGCACATCCATCAACTTTTAAAGCCCAAGTTACGTGCAGATTCCATCATCTGCTAAATATAACCTTTTCAAATCGACAACAGTGCCAAAAAGGTGGAGAAGTTCTGTAAGTCAATTTTATATGGAGCCATTTCACCAAGTACGTAGCCAAACCGACTCCTTCCACTCAAGCATGACAATAAGGCCCCTCGGATCTAATATCCTTATTGGAAGACATGTGAGAGAGAGAGAGAGAAAGAGAGAGAGAGAGAGAGAGCTTATTGAATATATTCTCCCAGTTTCAGTCAATATTCTTTCCTCCCCTCGAAAAAAACAAGAAAAAAGTTGTAGGGCGCACACTTTTGCGTGCCTTGGATTCAGTTGACAACTCGAGTGCATTCGCCAAGTATAAATATGAATCAAGAACTATGTCGATGAATTTTCAAGGAAGTCGCCAAGAGAGAAATGACCTGCATACTGCAGAAATGAAAGAAAAGCACATACATTGCCATCAGAGTATATGTCACCAGTCCTGAAGCCTCTATTGAGAGTATCAAGCACAGCTTCTATTCGCTCAGCTGCATTTTTCTCCACTAGTCCGTACTTCAAAAGCATGGCAGCACTTAACACAGTCGCCAACGGGTTTGCCTTATCCTGTATAACGAATTAGAGAACCGAATAAATACATTCTTCTCTGTTTTACCTTGGAAAACATGTTCATGCTTTCAGATTTAACCTGTCCAGCAATATCAGGAGCAGACCCATGGATAGGTTCAATAAGTCCAGGCCCCTGTTTCAACAGTATAGTTTTTGAATTAAAGTCGGTCCAAAATTAGACTTTTCCAAAAAAAAAACAACCGAGAAACATCAACAAGCTTCTTACCTTCTCGCCAAGACTTGCTGATGGAAGCATCCCAATAATTCCAGTAATCATTGAAGCCTCATCAGACAATATATCACCAATTATATTGTTTGTTACAATTGTATCAAACTGCATCGTTTATGAGTTATCATGACAACTGGTCTCACACTGGCAAACTGATGTCTTCTGAGAGAGAGAAGAAACAGTGGTCATGAAGAGCGCACCTGCTTTGGATTACGAACGAGCTGCATTGCCGCATTGTCTATGTACATATGGAAGAAAATATAGCACGAAGATTGTTTATGTACATATGGTGTTGAATTCATTTATAATAATCCTACGTTTCCATGACAATGGAGATAAACTATATCGAGGAGAGGCTTTATTTACATTAACAGTCAAGATAAATTATTCATATACTGCTTCTCCTGCTCCGCTGCCCCGCGCCTCGCCTCTACTCGGCCGGCCTGCTCCACCAAGCCCACATATTCCCGTTCCCCAGCATAATCCCATGATCCCCCTCTTCCTCCTGCCCCTCCGCCTCTCGGTCCGCCGCCGGTTCTGCAGCCTCCTCTCGGTCCGCCGTCGCTTCTGCGGCCTCCTCTTCGGGGGAGAGAGCCATGGAGAGCTGAGAGAAAAGGTTGAAGAAAGTTTGTGGAGGGGGACGGGGACCCTAGCCGGATCGCCAACTGCCACCCGCTGCTGCACGACCGCCGCACGATTGCTGCACGACCGTCGCACGACTGCCGCACGACCGTTGCACGACCATCAACTGTTGCAGCAGCATTGCCACCCACAGTCCACCGGCCATGGGAAGGGGCGGCGGCTGGTGAGCTGTGGGCGGCGGTCCTGCGACGACGGTCGACAGAGACAGTCGGCAGTCACACGACAATAGGCGGCGATCGTGCGGCGGTTGGTGATGGTAGGCTGTCGGCGGACAGTGGTAGTTGTCGATCAGTGGCTTGTGGGCAGTGGTCAGTGGGCAATTCTCTATTTGGTTGAGATCATTCCAAGAGTAGGATTTACTTTTTTTTTGAAGTGTAAGTGAATTAATGATGCTTTGCTATGAATGTAGGCAGTTCTTTTTTAGATTGGATCGATTAAACTTCCATGTCTTGTTTTTGGATATATGATGTTCAGCTCTTTTTTTGGATCAATTCAACATAAAGCATCAAATTTGAAGGAATATGAATAAAACAGTCAATAAATGAAGCTCCTCAATGGATAATGACCCAATAGCGCACCGATTTGCACCCGAAGAACTTAATTAGTCAACATCTAGTAAAGCCATTACAAAATTTGTTGATGTGCAAATCGAGTCATTTGATGAAAAAGATAGACAGGGTTTATTAAAATAATTTGTCGAAAAATCAATCTATATAATACAATTGAAATTATTCCATTGGAAAGAAAGTTCTCAAAAACTTTTATTTGCATAGATGACGTGGAATGGAAATTTCAAGGTCATACAGCACGAAAATAGTTTTCCTATGGTGTTGAATGTTTTATTATTTTATGAGCACTCGAATAATCTTATGTGTCATTTATAATAATCCTTTGTTTACATAACAATTGAGATAAATTATTGAGAGGAGAGGCTTTATTTACATAACAATCGAGATAAATTATTTTATGAGCACTTGAAAATATAAAATATGATATATATTGCTGCCCCCTGCTCGCCGGCGGCTGCGCCTTGCCCCCGCTCTGCCGGCCTACGCCCATAGATGCCCGTTTCCCAACATGATCCCATAACCCCGCTCTTGCTCCTCATCCTGCCCCTTCTCGTTGGAAGCCTCGGCCTCCCGGTCGGCCGCCTACGCAGCCTCGGTGGCCTCTCGGTCAGCCCACTTTGCTTTTGCAGCCTCCTCTCGGTCGGCCGTCGCCTTCGCAGCCTCCTCTTCGGGGAGAGAGCCATGGAGAGTTGAGAGAAAAGGTTGAAGAAAGTTTGTGGAGGGGGACGGGGACCCTAGCCGGATCACCAACTGCCACCCGGTTCTGCACGACCGCCGCACGATTGCCGCACGACCGTCGCACAACTGCCGCACAACCGTTGCATGACCACCAACTGCTGCCGCATCATTGCCACCCACAGTCCACCGGCTGCGGGAAGGGGCGGCGGCCAGTGAGCTGTGGGCGGCGGTCCTGCGGCGACGGTCGACGGCGACAATCGGCGATCACATGATAGTAGGCGGCGATCGTGCGGCGGTTGGTGACGGTAGGCTATTGGCGGACAGTGGCAGTTGTCGACCAATGGGTTGTGGGCAGTGGTCGGTGGGCAATTCTCTATTTGGTTGAG
Source organism: Eucalyptus decipiens (assembly GCA_014182575.1). NCBI lineage: Eukaryota > Viridiplantae > Streptophyta > Magnoliopsida > Myrtales > Myrtaceae > Eucalyptus > Eucalyptus decipiens. Next base: position 48,735,410 of record CM024614.1, read on the forward strand.
ATCATTCCAAGAGTAGGATTTACATATTTTTTGAAGTGTAAGTGAATTAATGATGCTTTGCTATGAATGTAGGCAGTTCTTTTTTAAAAACGAGCTGCATTGCCGCATTGTCTATGTACATATGGAAGAAAATATAGCACAAAGATTGTTTATGTACATATGGTGTTGAATTCATTTATAATAATCCTACGTTTCCATGACAATGGAGATAAACTATATCGAGGAGAGGCTTTATTTACATTAACTTGAGTCAAGATAAATTATTCATATACTGCTTCTCCTGCTCCGCTGCCCCGCGCCTCGCCTCTACTCGGCCGGCCTGCTCCACCAAGCCCACATATTCCCGTTCCCCAGCATAATCCCATGATCCCCCTCTTCCTCCTGCCCCTCCGCCTCTCGGTCCGCCGCCGGTTCTGTGGCCTCCTCTCGGTCCGCCGCCGGTTCTGCGGCCTCCTCACGGTCCACCCCAGCTTGTGCAGCCTCCTCTGGGTTGGCCGCCGCTCGTGCAGCCTCCCCTTCGGGGGAGAGAGCCATGGAGGGAGTGAAAAAAGCAGAGAGGCTATCGAGAGAAAAGCTTGAAGAGCGTTTGTGGAGAGGGACGGAGGAAGAGGGGGGGTTTTTAAAGAGAGCCCCGGGGGAGAGAGAGAGAGAGAGAGATATGCATGTCGTCGTGCGTGCGTGTGGTAGATGAAATATAACGACGTTGCATGTTCGCGTTGGCTTCATGGCATTAGTTTTCATAAGTTCAACGCGATCCATGAGACCTTAAAAAAAGGTTAGCAGCCCTTCACGCTCACAGGAATTTTAGTTCTCTGACTTATTAGGTTCTTCATTTTAAAACCAAAGTAAATGTCTTATTGTAATTCATACGCAATCTCTTTATGATTTTGATGTTATAGAAATAAGTCAGCTTGGTCATTTGATGCATGTTCACATAGTATTGATTAGATGCCAAATTGAAAACCTCCTTTTTAGAGCAACAATTGTATTATTAGTATTGAATAGAAATTAAAAAAGGACAACGATGAGTCTTGATCTAGCTACTTAGAGGTTTGATTCCTTTCGTTTCAAGGAATGTTAAAACCAAAGTAACTCTTTTACCATATTTATTAATTAACATTTACGACCTTGATTCCATAGGAGTAAGTCTACTTGGGCATTTGGTACTTGTTCACATGCTATCAATCAGTTCACATGCTATCAATCAGACTTCGAAAGAGCAACATGGTTATTGAGAAGGTTAAAATGGGGGAGATAACGCGTCTTTTGATTTGGTTGTTGAGAGGTTTGATTCCTTTCATTTTAAGGAATATCAAAAACCAAAGTGATCATCCGAGGAATCTTTTATCATAGTTGTGAATAAATTTTTACTACCTTGATTCTACATGAGTAAGTCAACTTGGGCATTTGGTACTTGTTCATATGGTATCGATTAGATGCCAACTCAATAATCCTCCTTTTTAGAGCAACATTGGTATTATTATTAGTATTGAGTAAGAATTAAAATGGGGAGACAATGGGTCTTGGTATGGTTATTCAGAGGTTTGATCCCTTTTGCTTCAAGGAATATTAAAACCAAGGCATATATACGAGGAATCTTTTATCATGGTTGTGAATGAATTTTTACGACCTTGATTCCACAAGAGTAAGTCAACTTGGGCATTCGGTACCTTTTCTTTCATCTGGTCTTAAATAGATGCAAAATTTAAAATCCTCATTTTTAGAGCAACATTAGTATTATTAGTATTGAATAGAATTTAAAATGGGGTGACAATGGGTCTTGGTCCCGTTATCTAGAGGTTTGATTCATTTCGTTTCAAGGAATATTAGAACCAAACTAATTATTCGAGAAATCTTTTTATCGTGGTCTTCAATGAATCTTTAACACTTTGATTCTACAAGAGTAAGTCAACTTGGGCATTTGGTACCTATTCATATGCTGTCTATCAAACGCCAAATAAAAAAACCCTCCATTTTAGAGAAACATTAGTATCATTAGTATTGACAATGGGTCTTGGTCTTGTTACATAAAGGTTATATTCCATTAATTTTAAGGAATATTAAAACCAAAGCAATTATTCGAGAAATCCTTTTATCGTGGCTGTCTTATGACGTCGATTCTACAAGAGTAAGTCAACTTGGTTCATATACTATCAATTAGATGCCGAACCAAAAACCCTCCTTTTCATAGCAACACTATTATTATTAACATTGAATAGAACTTAAAATGGGGGAGACATGGGCTTTGGTGCGGTTACTCAAAGGTTTGATTCCTTTTCCTCCAAGGAATACTGACTCTTTATAAATTATTCGTTTTGATGAGAGTCGTTTGTTTACTTAGCTAGTCCGGTACGGAGTAGTTCATATATTTTTGATAGGGAAATTGTCTAAAAAGTCCTAGACCTATTACATATTTATCAGTTAAGTCCTAAATTTTTCTAATTATACCGATTGAATCCTAAATTTTTTTTCACGTTTTGTCAATTGAATCATTCCGACTAATTCTGGTAAGAAATCACTGATGTAAATGACGTGGACGCGCGCCATCTTACGTGACATAGCCAACGTACATGGACAAGTTTAAGGCTCTGTTCGTTTCACGGAAAATATTTTCCGAAATTTCCGGTGTTCGGATGGCGGAAAATACACGGTCAACGGAAAATATTTTCCGGTCAACAAAAAATCCCTCTTGAAATCGCGGAAAATGATTTCCTCTTTTGAAAAGAGGAAATCATTTTCTGCACCTCTCGCACGATCTCTCGCGCTCCCGCTGCTTTCTCCTTCCTTCATCAGTTCTCGTTCTCTCTCTCTTTCTTGCTCTCCCTGCTACAATGGCTTCGACAACGTCCTTCTCCAAGATCAGCCTCCGCCCTCCTCGGCCGCTCCTGCCCGCCTGCTCCGACCGGGGAGTCGCCGCCGTGCTCCGCTTCCCTGGCGGCTCAAAGCTGCTCGGGAGGATCCGACTCAAGAGGGAGCACCGCGGCGTGCCAGGAGGCTCGCGAGGAGCCCGCCATCCAGGCTGCTCGTCGTGCGGCTGCAAGCCGTGAGCTCGTCGAATCTGGCGGCGGAGCTCGCGGCTTGCCGGATCTAGCGACAGAGCTCGGGCTCCCGATCCGAGCAAGCTCGAGCTCTGTCGCCAGATCCGGCGTGCTCGGGTGAGATCGGCCGAGCCTCGAGCTCGCCGGATCTAGCGGCGGAGCTCGCGGCTCCCGGATCTAGCGGCGAGCTCGGGAGGCGAGCTCGAGCTCGTCGCCGAGATCCGGCGAGCTCGGGTGAGATTGGTGAGCCTCGAGCTCGCCGGATCTAGCCACCGGGTCTTGGTTGGCCGGCTGCGCGCGGCGGCCATCGTCGGGCGGGGAAGGAGGTGGCGGCGGCGGAAGGAGGAAGAAGGAGGAAGGAGGCGACGGCGGACGAAGCCGCTCGGGAGGAAGAAGGAAGAGGAATGAGGAAGGAAAAGAAAAAGAAATAATAAATAATAAAAATTTCTATTTTAAAAATATAAATAATTAAAAAATCATTTTTAAAAAAATATAAATAAATAAAATAAATTTTTTGGTCAATTAAAAATATTAAAATTCAATTTTTGATAATTTTTCAAGGAAAATGTTTGAGCTAACAAATAGTGGAAAATATTTTCCACTCAAATTTTAGATTTTGGCCGAACACAGGAAAAGTCATTTTCTGGAAAATGACTTCCAGGAAAATGTTTTAAAAACATGATATTTTTAGTGAAATGAACGGAGATAAATAACATTTTAACGTTTTATGATCTTTTTTATTATTTTTACTTTTTTTTTTTCTTTTTCCTTCCCTTCTTCCTCTAGCCGGTTGTTGGGCCTCGAGTATGGCCAACAATTGGCTAGAGATTGGGGTTGGTGACGTTGACTTCACTAGCCTTGGACGAGCCTTGCCCGCCTCTTGGCCACATAAAAGGTTGCTACCTCAAATTGCAATGTTGGTTACAATAATTTATCATGTTTATATATTTTATTAATTGGATGTATATAAATTATATATAAAAAAATTTTGGTTCGGTCCGGTCGGTCCGGTTGAGTCCGGTTCCTACCTTGGAATTAAGAACCGGACTGACCGGCCACCGGTTCCAAGATTAGGAATCGAGAACTAGCTCGCAGACCACGGGAACCATCCAAAATCGGCCGGTTCGGTCCGGTCCGGTCCGGTTGGTTCCCAGTTTGGGCGGTTTCGTTGCACACCCCTATTCAAGACAAAGAAGCAATAAACTTTCAAAGGAATATTATCGCCTCCACATCTTCAGGTACAACAGCTTTCGAAGGTTTAGCCTGTGCAGTTCCCTCTCCCTTCTTTCCGCCACCAGATTTGACAGTGCCTCCCTTTTTGCCCGGATTCTGACAAAATTAGAATATCATTTAGATGAAAATTATAAGCGGCAAAGCAGCCAAATTTAATAAACCAAATAGTCATGCTAACCGAAGCAGGAAGTGGCCTCTTTCCACTAAGCATGCTAGCAGCTGACCTTCTAACAAATGAACTGTCTACAACCTGTGTAGATAATTATTAATCCCAGCATAAGCAAAACTACCAAAAAAAAAAAACCCCTTTTTACATGACCCAAAATGTTAAATAACTCCCAAATCACATGGAATGTGACAAGACAAGCATGACTGAGATGGTAAAGAGAACATAACATGTTTCACAATGAAGCATAACCACTTCACCTAGTATTACCATAATCACTCCCACCAATTGAAAACAATTTAAGAATGGCATAAGTAAAAGTGATTGAAATACACCACCTGTTGCCTATTGCCAATTGAAAGTATCCAGCTTACTTTTTCAGAGATTAAGAGTGAAGTAGTTCATGATCCGGTCAGGTTTGAACTACGAAAGCGTTGGTCAACAAAAAACCATAAGAGATGACATTTTGGCTACACTAATTTATGGTACTTTTGCTTTTAACAGCCCCCCAACCCCCTGGGGGGGCCCACCCTTTATTTTTCCTTCCCGTGGAACCCCCAGAGGCCAAAAATGGAAAACATAGGTCAGTCCTCAGAAATACAACAAAACAACAGGTGTCAAGGACACACCACAGGCAAGGTCAAAAGCCTTAGGAATTTGTAAAAATAGTTCAGCTAAGGCTGCTGTTCAAATCTACCAGTAACCCCTTTGCTGACAATCTTTCCGAGTGCCAAAGCTTCGGTATACTGACTGCATATCCAGTGGCAGACAAACAGCACCAAGGAAGTCCAAAATTGAAAATGGAAGCACATCTAAAGCATTCAAATGGACTTCTGAATAAAAATGGCAGGAACTGAGCTAACCTCCACTGAGGAAGAGATCCCACCAGAAGCTTGGACAGTAGCTGAGACATGATTAAAATTTTAGAATATACTCACTTGAAAGGTTATTTTTAATAATCTGCAGAACAAAGAATATTTCACATACCTGCCCCAGCGCCAGTTGGAACAGCGCCTCCAGAACTCCCAATCATTTCAGAGAGTTTCTTTTTTCTCACATCATCAAGTTTTTCAAGCGAACTCTCCAAAGGCCTCATGCCAACTGACTGGAAAGGAAAGGAAATGTATCACCACCAGATGTGAACAATCAAAAGTTTAGAGCCCTTTTTATTTATTACTTACTTGGCTAAATCAGAGTATTTGATTCTATGATAAATTGGTATTCTATAACTTGAGAGCACCCTATAGACCTACTCCTACTTCACATAATCAGATACGTACAAACTGTGAAGAGGAAAAGTTTCACTACTGAATTACATGTTTCAAACATTACTGCTATGCAGGATCATTTAAAAGCATCAGATGATAATTCAAACTAGTCATATTTACTAGTCACTACATTTTGAAACTAAAAGACCATCCAGAAGCCACAATGAATGTGGACTTAAGACTACATGGAGTCATGGACAACGTAGATTACCTTAGCTATGGCTGCCAAAGCTGAAAAGGCAGCGTCTCTGACCTCTGGAGTCCCATCATTGAGGCCCTAGAAAATAACAAGTAACTTTAAATTTCGGACAATTGCACACCAAATCCAGACAAGAGCAAAACATTTGACAAACTACATTAAGCAGAAAGGCAACCATGACCATAATGTTCAAAGTAGTGAACTATCTCTTCATTGGGCCATATTTTGACAAAGATAACATTTTCTAAGAAAAGAACATTGTCTGAAGACTGAAGTAAATTTAAACAAGTATTTTAAGATTGTCATACTGCAATATTTGAATGTCTTGAACTAACAAACCATGCTTCCAACTCGAATTCACTGACCTCCATACAAATCGGCACGTAATCCTTGTGCAACTTGAGAACAACTGCCTTGCTACTTGTTTCGATACAGTATGTCACCCAGCTCAAAGTTAACGATCGCACAAGAGGAACTTTATTTTTTACCACAGCTTTAACATCTGCAGTGGAACAATATGTCATAAACCCAGCAGCTACCAAGACGCCACATCTTAAGAGCATTACCCATCAGTAATATTACATTTTATTTACACTAAGGGTGTTATTGCACTTCACACCCTACATAAAACCTTGATATCCCCGACTTTCACTAACAGACATAAATGGAGCTTATGTTGGATGTAAAGTGCAACAATACAACACATGCTTATTTGTCTGCCACAGATGATCAAGTACAAGTCTCTGATTTGAGAGGAAAAAAATGACTGATGTGAGCAAACTACTACGCTGATTGCATTAAACGGAAGGGGACAACACAATCCAGCACTTAGTTGTCCTCACTGATCCAGAATTTATGATAAATGATCAAATTTGAACCTGCCTTCAACAACATCCACCAGATTTAAGCACCCAGCATTATGCATTGCCTGAAGAGTTTGAGTAAGTGCCTCAGTCATGGTCGGTTTTTTCTCCTTGAGTTTTTCCTGTTCAGCAGGCAAATTGGTACCAAGCAATAAAAATGGTCTAAGTATCGATTTTACAGGACAAAGAACCAAAACCAAAAACTTTTTTGATAGATGGAGATAAACCTAGACACTTCTCTTGTTCTAATATAAAGAAAATGCCCTTAAAAAAAGGCTGTAGCTGTTACCAGTAAAACCGGAAGTAAGGAGCGGGAACTTCCTGAAAAATGGGATCTCAGTCCCCTAGCCAAGTTTCCGATAGCTTGGATGGCTTCTACTGCGACAGCCATGTTCACATCCATAATAAGCTGAAAATTACAGATAGCAAAAGAGTTTTAACAGTTTCACACAACTAAAGAAAATATGAAGATAAAAAACAACGAGTACAGATATTGAGTCAACCACATCTGGTTTTTGATCTTACAATGCAATTTAATTCCAGGACCAAACAATATGAATACGCTGATTCAGGCAGGGTATGCTATGTTCCATTTTTCAGCAATGGGAGAGATCCCAAACAAATTATTGACCAGAGGAGCTCCCAGATACATATCACAAACCAATGGATCAATTCACTATTAAATCTATCAACTTGACACCACTCACCCATTCTACCAACATAGAATTCATTATTTTTGCCGAACAGAGGATGCAGTTTGCATCATTCATTGTTCAATATAATAATTTAACCGCTCAATAAGTGTAAGCAACTTTCGTAATCTACTATTGATTAAACCATTCTCCTAGGTGAATCAATAATTTTTTCGTTTTCCATGGTGGAACATCCGGTAAAGCTTCACACTTTTCCACTCTAAAAGGCTGGGTGCAAATTCTTTTTGGTGGTGAAACAGCTTTGCCTTTTTCCTCATCAATTCTTCCAATTCCGCATTCAGCTTAGTATAACCATTGATACAATTGAAATAATATGATGAAGTCGATGACTTTCTTTGATGGCGTGTTTTTATCTGAGATCATGAAGCCAGAAGTCAAGAGACTGAAGACACGTTGAACTCATTCTTTTCCCTTGTTCACCAGCACATGAAAGATTAAACGATTGGGATGATTGACTGCCAAATTATGTGTTTACTCTTTGCGAATGAAAGTTGCTATAAGACCTAGAATTCAAAAATGAATAACAGTTCATCAAGTCTTATTAGGACTAGATGCCTGGAGCCTTCAATGACAAAGAAGCTTGTGGAATCAATGTCTTAGAATCTTGATTTCAAAATCCTTAATCCTATTGTAGATTACTTCCCTCCAAGGCACGGCCATATTACTTCTTGCTACCCAAAATCATATCACTTGAAAGAGCTAAATCTTCTACAAAGCCAAACCAAACTCTGCATCATTGTGGTACTTTCATTCTTCGCAAAGCTCAAATCATGAGGAATATTGATCTATCATTATTATTGACTTGCAATAGATTAATTAGACAGAGGAGGGCTGCTTAAAACAAAAAGTATTCCCATTCGTTCATGCAAAAAGCTGTGCACCCAACCTTTTCGGCCATGGGAATAAGGCCTGCTATGTTAAATAACAAGTCAAATGGTTAAGCACAATTTTCGCCAAAAGGATACTCATGCATTCGCAGCTTTGTTAGCTACTTTCAGTCTCTCTCTAAATCCTGTATGTCAGAGCTCTTGTAACCATCAAAATTGATTTCACATATCCATGATTTTTAAATTAAGCTCCAAAATGACATGTCAGAGCTTTGAAGTGTTAAAAAGGTTTTTTCTTTTCTTTTTATGCTAAATGAGTAGACATGAGTTGTAAGAACAAAGAAGAAATGAAGATAACTATGGTCTCTGTAAATTGTTCAAGGAAAGGTCTACCATCATTAGGAACAATTCTCAATGATAAAAATATCTGGGTTTTGCTCTCATTATTACATACATAAGAAATGCAAGCGGAGCATGGCTGAACCACTATTTATATGAACAAGTGCAGAAAATGATGATTCCTTCTCAGATTTTTTTCATTCCCAAAGATTATCCAACAAGGCCTGCATCAACTTACAGAATTCTGACACGGTGTTTGGCTTGCAGATTCGACTAAAGCAGAAATAGAAGAGCTATTCAATGGAATGTAGAATAAAGTGAAAAATTGTAACAGAGTAGGTATTCCATAGTTTGGTTCACAAGATGAAATAGCTATTCGGGAAAAATGGCTTATTTAGTTCATTAGAAAAACTGAAGATATTCCTAGTCCCATGAAACTGGCGGGGGCCCCAGGAACAAGAAAATGGAATAGTTGTTCTATCAAAAATAGACAGGGAATAGATATCTATTCCAAACCAAATGAGCATAGGCTGGAAATAGAGTATCCATTCGAGTGAACATATGAAGTGCAAGTATGATGGCATTTTGACACCCAATGATAGGAAGAGAAGTCTCATCGACTGTCTCATCAAACTCCGTCAATTGGAACACTTGTACCAAATCCTTTCAGGATAAGAGTTGCAAAATTCCAAATAAACTCTCATGCTAATAATTGGATGGCAAGTTCAACAGGCTGAAACATTTCAGTGGGTCCAAGGGTAGAAAGTAAATTGCCCCTTTAACAAAGCTCAGTTCACAATATTTCTTGCAAAAGAAGCAAAATGTTCCATCTTTTCTAATAGAGTACTTCATATGTCCCAAATTCAGATATCTAACCGTGTGATTGATAAAGTTTCCATTAACTCCTTGCAAATTCAATGTCAGATAATTGCAGTGAAGCAAAAAAAAATTGCATACCTTCTTCAGTGTACGGCTTATCTCTGTGAAGTCACCAGCAGCAATTTTTTTGGTTGAAGCCAGCTTGGTTAGGTCTGCGACCGCCTCTTTCCTCTCTGACCATTTGGTAGCTTTCTGAGGCGTCAATAGAAAAACTTATGTAACAAACAAATATCTGACATTATGCAGCAAGCATACACGTAGATTTCCCTGAAAAATGCATTCTAGAGGACTACTAACCACTCCCTCCCAGAAACCTGACTTCTCCAAAGGAGTCAGAATGTCAACCGGATCAACAAGCTCGTATTCATCTATTTCCTGAGGGGCTGATCCAATAATACCAGAAAAAAGTAGTAAGTAAAACTTCATAGCATCAACAGTTCGTCCTCTACTGCAACTTAAGTAATTCTTTCATACAAGAAAAATAAGAAAATGGCAACCCCATTAAAAAAAAAAAAAAAACACCCTAGTCACCAAAATATTCAATTGTGAGGTGGCAAGACACATACCATCAGCCACAGCTTCTTCAGAAGGACCGGGACCCACAACATCAGATCCAATTTCCCGTTCTGGCTCTTTGTCTTGTTCAGATCTGACAAGGCAAGGCAAAGGCCGAAAGATTTTATTGTTGCTATAGCTACACTACATTTAAGTGAGCAGATTTAGCTACCCTAGCAGAGACAGGCATCGGATCTTAATTGCCAGAAAGCAAATCAAGCAAAAACAAGGCAACATACCTGACTATGCAGCATTGTCAATCAAGATAAACAAGAAACAAAAGTTAGTCTGCTCTCTCTTAATCAAGATGCAACATTGTCAGCTCCAACTTAATTTATGTAACATTTGTACAGAAAGAACATGCATGTACCTCATTATCCCCAGATACACATCTAACGTAATAAACTTTCAGCCATCAAAAGCTTACATTCATCATCTTATCAGTTGTATTTTTTAATAGGGTAAACCATACATCAACTGTGCTAATTACATTGAGACAGAGTCTTATCAAGAAAAAACGATGCTGAGCAAATATTCATAAAAAGCAACTTTGAAAGAAAAAAATGCCGAGTAAACATGATTTACCTAATTTTTCGTGTTGGTTTTGCTGTCCCCAAAACATTTACCAGCTCAGCCTCCAATTCTTTTTTCTACAGTTAATCAGAGAAAAAGTTAACCTTGTTTGCAAGAATGGAAAGGAATTTGATAAAAGGTGTAACATAGAGCTATTTTACCATTGTATCTCGCATTTTCTCAAATAATATGGATTTAACAGGATCTTTCCCAATCCAATGACAAAGCTCAAGGGTCAGTCCTTTGGATGATGCCCGAACATTCTGATCTTGGTGGTCAAACAGTTCGGGAAGCATCTCTAATATCCTCTTCGGCGGTACAATTTTTGCCCCAAATTCACTGATCAAAATATCATGTCTGATAAGGAAGAAAGAGCAAAGGAAAATCACATGAATGCCTTCACCAAAGCAATTCATCACAATACCTTAATGCCTGAAACATAACATCAATGGCAGGGACAACAGCCTTAGCAACTTTGTTCTTGATTGCTTTCTCCATAGCATCCTGTCATTAGACAAGACCTTGTAAATGTCTGAGGGCTGGCTAAAAAAGCAATGGGATGATGATCTCATCTAGGATCACCGCACAAATAAATTGGTGACAGCCATAAATAGTGTACTAATAACACAATCGACATTGACAACCTATACTGATTTTTTTATGTGACAAAGGAGAAGATTTAAAGATTTAAATGCAACTAACAATACAAGCTTTCGCATTTACCAGACAATCCAAAGCCTGATGAGGGACAGCCAGTGTAGAATTGAACCTAGCTTAAACCATTCCCAACAAAATAACTTCACGCATGTATCATTCTAACAATGACATTTTACACTAAGAAACCTGGCATCAGCTAGAGCATAACAGAATTTCAAAATAAATTTCAAGGAGACATAATTACCATGTACTTAACTCACATGCTCGTAATTAATAAATAAGTAAGGGAAATGGCTCATTCCCTTCACACAATCAGCTAAAAAATAGAATAAAAGGTCATATGGCCCTCTTCAGCTACAAATCATCAAAGTGACTGATGCCATTAGCACACTGATTTTTCTTGTACAATACTTAGTAAAACCACAATCATTAAAAAGCATAAAAAATTATTAAAGGATGCACCACATGTGTATATATCTCAAGTAGAAAGTACCAGAAAAACTTCCACTGCCTCCAATTCCACCCATAGCATAAATGCTGCCTGAGCCTTTTCCACTGTCTTCGGCCTTCCAGTCAAGCATTTTGCAACAATTGCATCACACACTTCCTTCGCATACCTAAAGGCATGGGTCAAATAATCAGAATCAACAAACAAGAGAAAAATAACGAATCCATAAAATTTAGTTAAACCTAAAAGTTGCACAATAGCATACCTTCCATCATCAGCATCTGCAGCTCGCAAAAATGCAATTAAAGCATCTAGCGCTTTCTCTTGGACAGGTGCATTAGAATCTGCAACAGTTTTCCTGAAAAGCGGCCCTAAAACAAAAGGAAAGATAAAGAGTAAATATTTGCATACCACAAATTCTACACAAAACAGCTTTAATTGAATTACTCTATAACACTTCCGCCTATTAAGCTCTAGGAGTCTGTTTCTCATCTATCTACCTGGCAGTTGTTTTGAATGCCTTACAAGGACACTATCAGATACATTAATATAAAGCAGGGTTCAAGGCAACAAGCTGTGAAACTAGTATAAGAGCTAATGAGCTGTACACACACACACAAACACGCAATCCAATGAATTCCCTCCACTTTCCCATACTCATCACTCATTAATTCACCGAAATCTCTAGCCAATGTGTATCATGTTAACTCAACTAATTTTATCTAACAGATATTAAGTGAAGATGATATATCTTCACGACACCCTGCTAAAGTAAGACACTAATTCCACTGAAATCACACCAAACTCTTTAGCATTGCTCTTGCCCTGCTCAGCCCATAAGCGCAACACCAAAACCACCTCACAGTGAAAGTAAACAACTAGATACAAAACCTGGCATGATCATAAGCAAACTAGACGATATAGATGGAGGTGCAAGTGCAGTTCGATCACTTCTAGCCATGTTGACATGACATGATCATGACATCACTAAATTAAAACCATTTGCGATAGCATAACAGCTCTAAAAGAATTAGCACACGAGTCTAATTGAATTACGACAGCTTCGTGATCTAGATCCTGTTATTACTTTGAACTCCAGCAACCGGGGCCCGAAACTTTGGCTTAAGATTTGCAGCATATAATTGATATCGAACGAGAAGCCTGAATATTCGAAAAGAATGCGACTTCCTGTGACAACGCAATAACAAGATGAAAAGGATCAAACTGCCCATCAGTCTGACCCCAAAAAACTGGAGCAACCAAACGTTGACCCTATTTGATTGCGAATGCATCTAAACGGCCGACGAGCCTTCCAATTCAAGAGATACTAGACACAACGCTGAACCAAAAGAAAGGACAACAATATCAAACAGCCCACCACTAAACCCACAACCTCGGAATGAGCGGATGAATCACGACAACCATCAGAACCGATTAACAAACTGAAAAAAAAAAAGGAACTAGGCGACTGTCGGAGAACCGAACGAAAGTACCTGGTAACTTCGGGTCGCGAGAGAAACGAGGCCGAAACGGAAGGCACGGGTGAAATCCGGAAAAGGGGTGTGAGAAAAAGGGAAGCTTCGATTCGTCGAGGCTTGAAGATCGCACATTTTTTGGGAGTTTGCACGAGCTGCGAGCACTGTCACGAGCGAGAAAATATTAGGTGCGCCCGGCGCTCCACGTCACCGTGCGCCCGCCCAATGAAGAGGCGACACATGGCTCCACGTGGAGGCGGGCCCACCATTATTTTCCGTCAAATTTTTGCACCCCTTCCCACTCTTCATTAAATGCTTCGGTCTTCTGCCGGGCCCATCATCACTTTTGAGAGAAGGTTTTGCGTCCCCCATCTCTCTCTCTTCATTAAATGCTTTATCGTTCTCTGCACACTTCTTCTCCCGCTCGCACGAAGAGCGCCCCTTCCCCCCTCTCTTTCAAAAATTTCTCTCTGTTCTGCATATTTTTCTCCATCAAAGCCGCATGACGCCCGCCCTCTCTCTTTTTCAAAAATCTCTCCCTCCCAAAAGCCCGCCCGTCGCCTCCGAGCTTGGCCGCCTTCGCCGTCGCCGCCAGGAGCCACTCGCTCCCTCTCTCTCTCCTAAGAGCCCCGCCAGTCGTAGCTAGGTCTTGAGTTCGTCGCGGTTGCCTTGCGGTCCTAACTCCAACTGCTCGGTTTCATGTGGAGGAATGGCGGGCACGGACGGCGATGATTTGGTCGTCCTTGGTATGGAAGCGAATTGCGACGACACCACGGCCGCTGTTGTGAACGATCTCTTTCGCTCCTAAGAGCCACGCCAGTCGTAGCTGCCGAGTCCCGACCTCGACCTCTGACCGCCTCTGTGTCTTGGTCGTGATCGCCTCCGGTCCTAACTCCAGCTCTTCGGTCGAGGTTCGGAGGGTCTGAGGTGGGGAACAGCGAGGGGTTGGTGAGCTTGGAGAGGGACTTGCGAAGCCAGTTCTCGTCCTCCTCGAAGAAGAGCTTCGAGTCAGGGTTCTGCTGTTCGTCAGCCGGGGGGGACAGTGGTTGCTGGTCTGGGTGGAGGCCGGAGAAGAGGAGGCACGGCTCCTCAGCCGCGGGGACATGCAGCCTGCCGGCTTCAAAATCAAAAGATCGGCACACCGCCTTCAAGACAATCGGAAGAGTGTAAGAATCCGGCGAAACACTTGCCCTCGCCATGAACGCGTACACGAGCAGCGCCTTTCTCGGGGCGTCTAGCCTCGCGTACGCTCTTATGATGTTCCAGTGGAACGCGACGGGATTCGAGTCCAACAAGCGGGAGCGGATCACGTGGGCGTGTATCAGGCTCGACCCTCGCTTGTCACCGCATTCGGACAAGAGGGTCGCCACCATCTTGGCGTGGGCTTGGGTCGAGCTCGGCGAATCGGGCTGCTGTCAAGATTGCGCGAGGAGGGAAGCGACGGAAGACGCATTGGCTTCGTGGGTGCCGCCGTAATCGAGAGCGCAAGAGGTCCAGAGCCGTCTTCTTGAGCTGAACTTGGAGAGCCCACGTTGAAGGTGGCGAAACGAGATCATGCGCTACACGATTTCAGCGCGCAGCGCTCTTGAGTCGGAATATGCAATGTATTTTATGTCCTTGTACCTTTCTTTTCATCGGCCTAAGTTGTTGATTCCATGTGAAGCATTACAGTTTTAAGGGATCATAAAATTAAAGAAAGAGATATGTTTGCCGAGATCAAGATGGACGCATAAGCACAAATGCTGGATAAAAACTCCATGAAGCGTATTGGTTTTCAATGGATCCATGAGCAGTCGAATAATCAATGTGTAAGCGCAACGGAGAAACTGAATTCTTAAGAATGAAAAGAAAACAAGAGAGAAAGGTAGGAGAAGAAGAAATGGAAAATTAAAATTGATGAGAAGCAAAATTAAGGCGACATAAATGCGGTCTATGCAGCTATGTGAGAAGTTCTCAAACTTCTGGCCTGGACATCTAAAGTTGAGTGGAAGCAAAACAGGAAAAGGCAAATGGCGCAGCATCCAATTTGAAGAACACATTGCCCAATTCAGATAGCCACTAGAACCGAGGCTTTGAATCGATTGTGAAACTCAAGTTTTGTCCTCCTACTACACACTGCAAAATTGCTGGAGAAGGGCTCGCTGCATCAATGCCGGCTGCTGCTGCTGCTTCTTCTTATAGAACTGTTGGTTCCACCTCCCCAATGCTTTGAAAACCAATCCTCAATCCTTGCTGGACGAGCCCGGTGAGCTTTTGGGTGTCGGCGATCACCGAGGAGGCACACGCAGAGAAGGTTAGAGCTTGGGACGCAGCCACGATCGGCGGGGCTCTTCGGACCGAGTAGCACCTGGTGGTGACAGCGGAGGCGATCGAGCTTGGAGGCAAGCAGCGGGCTTTTGGATGTCCACGCTCGCCGAAGAGGCCAAGGCAGAGATGGTCGGGACCCAACCACGATCGGCGGGGTTCTTGGAAGTAAATGGCTCTTGACGGCAACGGTAGACGTGGCCAAGCTAGGAGGCGACCGGCAGAGGTAGCCAAGCTCGAAGGCGACCGGCTGGATTTTGAGCGTACGCGATCGTCGAAGAGGCCGAGGCAGAAATGGTCAAAGCTTGGGACCCAAACACGACCGGCGAGGCTCTTCGGAGCGAGTGGCTCCTAGCGACGATGGTGGAGGCGGCCGAGCTCGAAGGCGACCAGCGGGCTTTTGGGTGTCCGCGCTCACCTTAAAGGCCGAGGCGAAGATGGTTAGAGTTCAGGATCCAGCCACGACCGGAAGAGTTCTTCGGAGCGAGTGGTTCCCGACGGCGACGGTAGAGGCGGCCAACCTTGGAGGCAACTGGCGAGCTTTTGGTCGAGAGAGATGAGGTTGCAGGTTTCACCGTTTCATGGAGAAAAATGCAGAACAACAATTTTTGAAAGAGAACGCGAGGGGAAGGGGAAGGGACGGCTTGCGTGCAAATAGGAGAAAAGGACGCAGTCATTAATGAAGAGAGAGAAGGACGCGGCAAAAATTTGGCTAAAAGAAAAGGCGGGACCCGGCTCCACGTGGCGACACGTGTCGCATCCTGATTGGGCGGGGCGCACGGTGACGTGGAGCGCCGGGCGCACCTAATATTTTCTCGTCACGAGCAGTATAGTCAAGAGAAGATGGAGAGAGAGAGAGAGAGAGAGTTTTGAAGATTGAGTGTCGGGCTGGACAAATGGGCCGGGCTTGTGAGATTGATTACCCCAAATTGAGAAATTTTTGTTTCGTAAATTTTTTTTAAAATTCTTTTAAACTAAAATGATAAAAAAAATTGAATGACTTGCCTTCCTTGTCAAATGGTCGGTACCTATAAGTTGACATGGTATGTACGGTAGTTGTTAGCACGTGCTTGTGGAGACGATTTTTCTCGAGCACTAGAAGTAGTTGTCATATATATTCAAAAGAAAAAAGAGTCGAATACCTATCGATTAGATTAAGAGATCTCTCTGAAGTAGTTACTCTAGTAATAAAGGTCACCGAATCGAATGAGCTTAAAGCTGAAATGACAGACTTCTAATCGCGGTCAACGTGACATAAGAGCCTCAGTGGACCGGAGATTATTGACAGATTAATGAAAATGCCAATATGGCTGTGGCCAAAGAGACAGAGATTGCAATGCTCCATTCTCCTGCAAGCCAGCGACAAACAAATTGAACCTCGGCGACCAACTGCAAACTTTACCATACTATGACCAAATTGATCAGAGAGTATGCATATAGAGGTCATATGATAGACTCGAATAGTAAAACCCAATCCAACAGCCTAAATATGGAATTACATCGTTCAGATTGTACTACAGAAAGTGGCAATCAAGTTCACATCAGATATCATAGCCGCAAGGAAAACCTTCCCAAATTCACCAACGAAAGTGAACGACTGCACATTACGATATTATGCATGGTCCTGCCCTTTGATCCTACCAAAAGCGGGCATGTGCAAGAGACCCGGTTCATTAATATCTAAACAATATTTACTTAGCTCGCTTCTTTGGCTTTTGGCTGTTCCTAGCCAGTTGAGCCTTCTTGTTCGCGGCCTTTTCTGGACCTTTTTCATTCTTGACAGCCCCTCTTGTTCTCTTTTTCTGCTCATTCTTGCCATTACCATATGCACTCTCATCTTCCTCGCCTAGGTCAGCTTCATCACTTTCATCATCGCTTTCCTTGGGTTTCCTTCTTGTGGATGATTTTCCACCTTGACCTCTAGGCTTGTTGGCCTTCTTCAACTTGGCAGTTTCTTTATCTTCCTCAATTGCTACACCACCATCGTCGTCCTCGTCGTCCTCATCCTCCTCCTCCTCCTCCTTGCCACGCTTCGTTCTCTTTGAGGTTTGCTTTCCTTTTTTATTGGCAGCATTTAACACATTAGCTCCATTTAGCTTTTGCAGATCAGGTACATATGCAGTCGTCTAGGACAGAAAATCAAGGCCCATCAAATTGATTATGTGATAAAAAGCAATTTGGAGAGATAAAAGAGAAGTCGTTTTGAAAATGACGTACCCGGCCACCGGCAGTGATAAAATCAATTCTTTTGCCTGCAGTGATAAAATCAATTCTTTTAGCCATTGGCTGTCGCCCTGTCGATGGCTTTGGCTAAACACACTTTCACACTCTCCAGAATCTCCATCGGATCATGCTCCACCCATCTACCAACAGAAAAACACTCAAACAAACACTTCCCCACTATAAAAAAAAGCACCTTGTAAAAGAATTCACCGCTATACTGTTAAACTGAACGGAAAAAATACCATCTTTTTCTTTATCCGGTCGTATCTCGAACGAGAGCCTAGACATTTCTCGTGAGACCAAACGGATTATATTCCAGAATCAATGAGATCAAGCAATTTCGTACTAAGCAATCAGAAATCTCGCGCACGGACAAGACCCGGAATAGAAAGCGCCATCAGCAATTGAAAAACACACGCTCATCTGAACAAGCACCAACGTCTCATCGAAACAAAAAGGACACTGCTTCATCATTGAACTCGACACGATCAAAGAACGGATTTTTATGGGACGACGGAGATTACCCGGCTTCTGGGTAGAACTGAGTGAACTCCACCTGGTGAGATGCGATCGCCCGAGCGCTGCGGTCGTAGAGGATGAACCTCGTGCTGGTTGTCCCCTGGTCGATGGAGCCGATGTACACCTCCTCGTCCGACATGTTCTCCGTTCCCTCTCGTTCTCCTTCTTCGCCGAATCACCCGCGCTCGAGCGTCTTGGTCGGAGGGAGGACGAAAACAGAGCAGACGGCAAGAGCATGAGCGAGACAGAGGAGATGTGGACTCGCAGTTTTCTTTATCCGCGCCGGTCTGTCCACGAAGAAGAGTCCCGGGAAAATGGGCGACATCGCGAAAAGAACCGGAGGATATTTTATCGGCAACGTTGAAATCGAAGGCGTTTTCTCCAAAATTATGATCGTCGGACCAACCGCCAATTTTGGATCGTCGGACCAACCGCCAGGAACGACATTTGTTGTTTTCTTCTCATCAAGATGGCGACGTCATATTATTATTATTATTATTATTATTATTATTATTATTATTATTATTTTTTTTTGCTCAAAGGCGACGTCATATTATTTGGCTATCATTAATTATTCGTTTTGATGAGAGTCGTTTGTTTACTTAGCTAGTCCAGTACGGAGTAGTTCATATATTTTTGATAGGGAAATTGTCCAGAAAGTCCTAGACCTATTAAATATTTATCAGTTAAGTACTAAATTTTTTTAACTATACCGATTGAATCCTAATTTTTTTTTTTCACGTTTTGCCAATTGAATCATTCTAATGGTAAGAAATCACTGATGTAAACGAAATGGACTCGTGCCATCTCACGTGACATAGCCAATGTACGTGAACAAGTTTAAATAACATTTTAATGTTTTCTGATCTTTTTGATTTATGTTTTCTCTTTCTTTTCTTTTTCCTTCCCTTCTTCCTCTAGCTCGGTTGTTGGGCCTCGATTATGGTGAACAATTGGCTAGAGATGAGGGCTGGTGATGTTGACTTCACTAGCCTTGGATGAGCCTCGCCCGCCTCTGGTAGGCTTGACCTTGCTTTTGCTGGGCAAGGTCGACCTTGCCCTACTTATGGCGAAGCTCACTCCCACTGACCACCAACACGAGCCTCATCGGCCCTTGCCTCTGGCCAATTGTCAAGCGGCTTCAGCAACTGGCTAGAGGAAGAAGGCTTGGCTACATCACATAGATTGACTGGCATCCGTTTGAGCAATTTCAAGCCAGAATTGGATAGATTGACTCAATTGGCAAAACTCAAAAAGATTTGGGACTTAATTGTCGCAATTAAAAAAGTTTATAACCGAATTAAAAAAAAAAACTCCTCATCTTTTTGAACCTTCTAAGGGTTGTGTATAAATAATTGGCAATTGAGAAGGCCATTTGTTATGATAAATATTACTAGAGATAATATAATTTATTTCTAACATATCTAGGTTAATAGGTTTCACATCCAAACAAGAATTATTATAATATGTAAAACATGTACTCTGCATGTAATCTGATTATTACATTGAAACGTTTGAGAATGCTCATTTCAACAAACCAAATCGCCGACGTACCAAAAAGCGAATCGCTAATGAAATAGTGTTTTCTAGTAACGTTGGGCTAAATATGCCTTATTACTATGCGATGTTAATCTCAAAGAGTAGATAACATGAAGCCTTGCATATTTGCTGCAGATAAGTGCAGTAGCTGTGCTTGAAGAGAAATTGTAACATCTCCATTGTGGATATACCAGATCAATCCACCAATCGAAATGCCGGTTTTGCGCCTCGATGATGATCCGCTCCCGAATGTCGCGGACTGCTGGGATGAGAGCTCAATGATTAAACGTGTGACTCGAGATCTAGGAGAATAAATGATTTCCTGTGAGTTTATATCATGCCTAAAGAGCAGAAGCATGAAGTTGTGTAGATTTCCCTCGAAGTTAATGAGTATTTGGAACTTTGAGGAGGGTAGCTGATTCAGGAAGTTGTTCTGGCCTTCGTGGTCTCAGCTATACGTTTGCCCGCACGACCGCTGCACGATTGCCGCACGACCATCGCACAACTGTCGCACAACCGTTGCACGACCACCAACTGCTGCCGCATCATTGCCACCCATAGTCCACCAGCTACGGGAAGGGGCGGCGGCCGGTGAGCTGTGGGCGGTGGTCCTGCGGCGACGGTCGACAGCGACAATCGGCGGTCACACGATAGTAGGCGGCGATCGTGCGGCGGTTGGTGACGGTAGGCTGTTGGCGGATAGTGGCAGTTGTCGACCGGTGGGTTGTGGGCACTGGTCGGTGGGCAATTCTCTATTTGGTTGAGATCATTCTAAGAGTAGGATTTACATATTTTTTGAAGTGTAAGTGAATTAATGATGCTTTGCTATGAATGTAGGCAGTTCTTTTTTACGAACGAGCTGCATTGTCGCATTGTCTATGTACATATGGAAGAAAATATAGCACGAAGATTGTTTATGTACATATGGTGTTGAATTCATTTATAATAATCCTACGTTTCCATGACAATGGAGATAAACTATATCGAGGAGAGGCTTTATTTACATTAACAGTCAAGATAAATTATTCATATACTGCTTCTCCTACTCCGCTGCCCCGCGCCTTGCCTCTACTCGGCCGGCCTGCTCCACCAAGCCCACATATTCCCGTTCCCCAAAGATAATCCCATGATCCCCTCTTCCTCCTACCCCTCCGCCTCTCGGTCCGCCGCCGGTTCTGCGGCCTCCTCTCGGTCCGCCGTCGCTTTTGCGGCCTCCTCTTCGGGGGAGAGAGCCATGGAGAGCTGAGAGAAAAGGTTGAAGAAAGTTTGTGAAGGGGGATGGGGACCCTAGCCGGATCGCCAACTGCCACGCACTGCTGCACGACCGCCGCACGATTGCTGCACGACCGCCGCACGATTGCCGCACGACCATTGCACGACCACCAATTGTTGCCGCAGCATTGCCACCCACAGTCCACCGGCCATGGGAAGGGGCGGCGGCTGGTGAGCTGTGGGTGGTGGTCCTGTGACGATGGTCGATAGCGACAGTCGGCAGTCACACGACAATAGGCGGCGATCGTGCGGCGGTTGGTGACGATAGGCTGTCGGCGGACAGTGGTAGTTGTCAACCAGTGGCTTGTGGGCAGTGATCAGTGGGCAATTCTCTATTTGGTTGAGATCATTTCAAGAGTAGGATTTACTTCTTTTTTTTTAAGTGTAAGTGAATTAATGATGCTTTGCTATGAATGTAGGCAGTTCTTTTTTAGATTGGATCGATTAAACTTCCATGTCTTGTTTTTGGATATATGTTGTCCAGCTCTTTTTTGGATCAGTTCAACATAAAGCATCAAATTTGAAGGAATATGAATAAAACAGTCAATAAATGAAGCTCCGTCAATGGATAATGACCCAATAGCGCACCGATTTGCACCCGAAGAACTTAATCAGTCAATATCTAATAAAGTCATTACAAAATTTTTTGATGTGCAAATCGAGTCATTTAATGAAAAAGATAGACAGGGTTTATTAATATAATTTGTCGAAAAATCAATCTATATAATACTATTGAAATTATTCCATTGGAAAGAAAGTTCTCAAAAACTTTTATTTGCATAGATGACGTGGAATGGAAATTTCAAGGTCATACTGCACGAAATAGTTTTCCTATGGTGTTGAATGTTTTATTATTTTATGAGCACTCGAATAATCTTATGTGTCATTTATAATAATCCTTTGTTTACATAACAATTGAGATAAATTATTGAGAGGAGAGGCTTTATTTACATAATAATCGAGATAAATTATTTTATGAGCACTTGAAAATATAAAATATGATATATACTGCTGCCCCTGCTCCGTTGGCCTGCGCCTTGCCCCTGCTCTGCCAGCCTACACCCATAGATGCCCGTTTCCCAACATGATCCCATAACCCCGCTCTTGCTCCCCATCCTGCCCCTCCTCGTTGGAAGCCTCGGCCTCTCAGTCAGCCGCTTCTGCAACCTCAATGGCCTCTCGGTCAGCCACTACTTTTGCAGCCTCCTCTCGGTCAGCCGTCGCTTTTGCAGCCTCCTCTTCGGGGGAGAGAGCCATGGAGAGTTAAGAGAAAAGGTTGAAGAAAGTTTGTGGAGGGGGACGGGGACCCTAGCCGGATCACCAACTGCCACCCGGTTCCGCACGACCGCCGCACGATTGCCGCACGACCGTCGCACAACTGTCGCACAACTGTTGCACAACCACCAACTGCTGCCGCATCATTGCCACCCACAGTCCACCGGCTGCGGGAAGGGGCGGCGGCCGGTGAGCTGTGGGCGGCGGTCCTGCGGCGACGGTCGACAATGACAATCGGCGGTCACACGATAGTAGGCGGCGATTGTGCGGCGGTTGGTGACGGTAGGCTGTTGGCGGACAGTGGCAGTTGTCGACCAATGGATTGTGGGCAGTGGTCGGTGGGCAATTCTCTATTTGGTTGAGATCATTCCAAGAGTAGGATTTACATATTTTTTGAAGTGTAAGTGAATTAATGATGCTTTGCTATGAATATAGGCAGTTCTTTTTTAGATTGGATCAATGAAATTTTCATGTCTTGTTTTTGGATATGTGATGTTCAGCTCTTTTTTGGATCAGTTCAACATAAAGCATCAAATTTGAAGGAATATGAATAAAACAGTCAATAAAGATGACGACATTTATTGTTTTCTTTTAATGAAGATGACGACATTATATTATTTGGTTATTAATTGACAGCATATCCATTGACTTTGCATGATCCGAGTACCATATTCTGGATAAAGAGTCTTGAGTCGGATTTCATTTTTCCCTTTTCGAAACTCAATGCCAATTGCCCTTCTTGAAAGAAAGAATAGGAAGGAGATATTACAGATTGGCTGATTCTTAAAATCCATGTAAGATGTTTGATTTGGGGGCGGTAAAAGTACTTCCTGGCGGCACGATAACCGGCATCCCGCCAGTTCATGCTAAAGCCCCCTCTGTTATCATGGTTGATCCTTGGTTTTGACCTCTGCTTTCAGGCTGCTTTATGTGGTGGTTTAGTGCCATGCTCCCTCCATCCGCCTTCACAGGGTTATTTTACCAAGGGGAGCGGGCTTTGGTTTTGTATCGTGGTGGGGAAGGGGGCGGCTTTGGTTTTGGTGGTGGGGGCATTCTCAACAAATTTTTTACCTTTGATAGGTCGAGTGTAGGTGGGAATCTGCGAATATCTTCTGTTTTGTGGGGATGTTCTCGAGAATCAAGAAGACTTTCTGTTTTTGAGTGCCCTTTTTCTTAGGGGATTTGGAGTCAGCTGTGAGGAACGTAAGGGAATTAGAAAGATCTCTGTTGGTGGCTACTGGCTGGCAAATGAGTTGCTTGGGTTACTTCGTACTTAAAGGGCGGTTCTTTCTCCAAATCTCTAGGATCTTTGTTATTTTCATAATATATTTCCTTTAAAAATCAATCAGTCATTTATGGGTTGAATGTACTTGGATATGCTTTAAGCAAATTTCACAGGACATGAAAACCACGATTCAAGTTCAAACAATCTAAAAGCCAAAAGTTATTTCATTTAACCAAAAGTCTACAACTATGACCCAACAATGTGAATCTCCAACTAAAGATGGAGGAAAATAATAATATGATCCTATTACCATAACATCATCGCTGCTCAAAGCATAGAGTGTGTAAAACACCATTCGCTTGATTGAAATAAGAAAGCCACAGGAAATTTTACTTGATGAGCATGACACATACTGGGATACAGATTCACAAGCTGTACAAAAGCAAATTTTGAATCAATGCAATGGCAATTCTTCCTTGATCTTTGCTAAAAACTTGCATGGAAAGAAGAAAACATAAGGGAGAAAAAAACAAAACACATGATGCTTTTGTTAAGTCTCTCTTTCCCCCCTCTATTCTGGGTTCTTCAGCTGGTGAAGTAGCCCGAGCTATGGAAAATACGATATTGCAAAAGCTGAGTCTGCCCTCTTCATACTAGTAAAGCTGATAAGGGCCATCAAAATCACGTAGCATCCTGCACGAATGAATATTCACACGGCATGCTTCCTTATTTGCTACGGGAGGCAAATTCACCAACAATTTGCAACCAGAGAAATCCAACGCCGTCAGGTTGCACAAGTACGACAGATCTGTTAACTCCTTTAGGGACACAACCATTTATACACAAATCCTCCAGCGATTGCGATTGGCCTAGGCCTCAAATCTTAACTAACTGTGGGCAATTTGTAATCCAAAAACACCGGAGCTTTCTCAAGCTCAATATTGGACAAGCTCTCCAGAAGTCAACAGTCCGTCATGCTGCAATTCGGTAAGATCCACAAGTTGTCCTAGCCTATTCAGTGTGATGTCAGGTAAACTAGATCCGCATAACTCAAAGCTGGACAAATTTTTCACCTTGTAATCCTGCGACCATTCCACCATGGACTCGAAACCGATGAGATTCAATCTCTGAAGATTGGCTGGATAATGCGTGAGATTGAAAGGTGGACCAAGGTAAGTCGAGTCGTTGGAGCCTAGCAGGGGAATTAAACTCAGCAGGCAACGTGGTGACATCCGAAAGTTCCAATTTCAACTTCCTTAACTTGCATAGCCTACCTATCCACCGCAAATCTGGTGTTTGACTAGCCTCTGGTTCGTGATGTGGGACGAACTCTTTTGAAGGTGCAACAACTCTGGGACGGCTACAGTCAGGTTCAAGACGTCCGGAATCATTTGCAGTGTTGTGGAATTAAATTTTAACGTGTTCAAATTTGCAGGAAGCTCTGGCAACTTTGGAAGCTCATGGCAAGGAAATGGATGCAGACTCTCCAGTTGATGAAGCCGATTGATAGATGTCGGCAATTTGCAAATACGAGTCCCTCCCAACTCTAGAATTCTCAAAGACGACAGTGCCCCGATTTCGCTAAGGACTTCTCCAATAGTACACAATCATAAGTGACTTAACTTTTTAAGCTTCTCCAACATACCTATTGTCTTAGGAAGCTTCCTTAACTTACAATCCGGCATCAATAGTACCTCTAGCCTCTTGGGCTCTCCGATGGAATCGGCTAATTCTAACTTTCGTGTGAGACAGTCAACTCAATTAGAGACCTTAGTTTCCCAATTGAGCTTGGGAGATCAATGACAGAAGGGTGACTTAGAGACAAGCACTGAAGACCTGTTAGATCTCCTATTGATTCCGGAAGCTCAAGAAGTTCCATATTTTCCATTCTTAGCATCGATAGGAACTAAAGATTACCCAGTGAGTTTGGCAAAAATTGGCAAGCATAGATTTTGCTCGGTTGAAGCTCTTTCAAGCATCTTCAAACCGTTACATCCATTAGTTTCTAAGTAATTCAAGTTCTGCAGCATACCAATGGATGGGTCGATTTCAATTAAGCTTAAAATTAGTCTCTTCAAAGTCAGGCATGTAGATAAATCCGGCGGTTTGATCGAGCTCCTGCAACATCTGAGATTCAGAACTTTTAACCTACTTTTTCCCCCGGAGAATGACTCAATGTCAGAATGTGCAGTAACTAACAATCAATAAACTTAACTTTTTCCATTAGCAGTGCTGTAGTGTCTAGAGGAGCACACTACCTGGACTAACAAAACTACAGTCAGTTCATGGCGGCAACTTCTTAAACTTCTACTGCCCTCTCTAAAGGAAAAAGATGAAGGAAAAGAGAGCGCAGATTCTTCACAGGAAGAAGGAAAGTGTTTCAGATAGTGACTTGCACCAAGTAAATAGCAAGTCTGAAAAACAGCAATACCAAGGACAAGTCCATTTGTTTTGTACCCAACCATAGCTGACAAACTTTTTAGAATTTATTAGTTAACCTGTAATTACCAAAAGTCACAAACCAATATCAAACATAATACCTCGTAATTATTTCTAGAAATTAACAAAATTGTGGTAAACCCAAAAAAATATCTTTGGAATTTTGATTTCCAGAAATAAAAGAGAAATAAAGATAAACTTGAGAATAAAATTCATTCTCAGAATATGGTTTTTCAATTTGCGTGATGTCAATTGTTGATCGTTGACTTTTTTCCTCGCCCCTATGTTCTTTTCCTAATCTACATGCATCAAATTGAGAAAATATTCAATAGTTGCTAACCACCATTTCATCAGCTTATGTGGCGCGCGTGACCCACTCAAAACGTGATACTTGTCCGGGAGAAAATATTAGGTGGTCCCGAACGAGCATGGTCTTCGATCACTCATCAAACGCCATGTGGATGTTTGGGGCTGCTAGAACAGAGGAAATTCTTCTCCCCAAAACAGTTTTTTTCTTTCCCCTATCACTAGATCTGCACTGCACACACTAGCCCAAACACATTTATTTCACTCTCTTATATCCTCTCCTTTCATCTCTGAAAAGAAAATGCATGTCCTTCTCTCTCCAGCAAAGACGTTCTCTCTCCCTCTCCTTCATTCAAATTTTCGATCTCCCCTTCGCTCTTAGATTTTGCTCCTCCGGTCCTCTGCTTTGGCGTTCGTTACTGCTCGGGGGCTCTTCGCTACTTCTGCGCTCTTTCGACGGTGGACATTTGTTTTGACGAATCTAAGTTGTTTCAACATTGAAGAGGCTATTGAGAAGCTATGAAGCACGGACACTATCCGGAAGCCTTCGTGTCGTGTCCGACACTCCGACATGTGTCCGACACGCTCCGACACGTCCCGACACGCTCCGACACGCGGTCAACGAGTGTCGGAAAATCCGACATGTGGTCAACTCTTTTCGACACGCTCCGACACGCGAGTCCATAATTCCGACACGCGATTCCGACACACACGGGGTCAATTTTAAAATTTCTAATACTTGAGTGGTCAAAATATAAATATACACAAAAGAAGTAATAAAAGAAGTAATAAAATTGCTATAAATATACATGCATGGGGTCAATTTTTTTTTTTTCAGTTTTGTTTTTTTTAGAATTATTTTATTTTTAAAAAAAGTCTTTTACTATGAAAGAAGTAATAAAAAATGCTATATATGATAAATAAATAAATTTAAAAATATCATTTCAGCATTTTTCTTTTAAAAATATTTTTTTCCTCTAAGTTTTGTGTATTATTGTAACAAATTAAAATAATGAATGATATTATTTAATATTTTTCGTGTAAATTAATTCTAGGCTATTATTATTATATATTTATGCATTTATATATAAAAATATATTTAATATATAACGTGTCGGAACGTGTCGAAATTCTCTATTTTTAAGAAATGACGTGTCGGCGTGTCGTGTCGTGTCGCGTGTCACGTGTCCATGTCGGTGCTACATAGTCGAGAAGTCGAGGACGGTGACATAACAAATGTCAGGGTCTGGCTGCTAGTGCTGCCGGAGAAGGAGAGTGAGGACCGCAAAGACGAAGGTCATGGCGAAGGAGAGGACGAAGTTGGTGTTGCTGTTGAGCATGCGGAATGGAGCCCTGTAGCAGGCGTTGCTCCTGTTTTGTTTTTTATATTTTGGTGAAAATGGGTTGCTTTGTTGAGTTGTTAAGTTTTGTTGAAGAGGTTTTGTTTTTGTTTTATTTCTGGTGTGGAGCACTGGAACCACGTTCCTTATTTTTTCTTCCTCGATTTTTACTTTGTACAATTTGAATAAGATTTCAGTTTTGCAAGTATATTTCTGACATAGAATTGTTCTTCGTTTCATGTTTCGTTGTATACTTGAGTTTTTATGGGCGAGATTCGTTTGAAAGGTAATAAGGGAAAGCAAAATGTGCTATAGCTTTCTCCAACATCAGGGAGAGTTTATATTAATGCATTATAATTTATCATTTTTATGTCGTCAAAACTCGACCAGCATTCACAGCATCACCTAACTTAGTATGCATATTTACCAGGGCGTGAGAACCAAAGCATCGTCACCCATCTCCAAGCAAGTACAAACCCACACGAACTGATTTGCTTAGGCTTAATCACGGGAGTAGGCCGCCTAAGGCCATATTTACACGTCTCGAAGAATAAAATGAAAACATCACATACCTGCCAACTCACAACATCTCTCTCTGAACACCATAAAAAACCATTCTTGCTTCTTTAACCTTCCCAAACTTCATCAGAAAGAAAACGCAAAAAATGCAACGGCCTCATCCGAGTGAGACAAAGGATTTGGACGGACTTGATTCCAAAAATGTCCTTTGAGAACTTTCACAGAAGAGACAAAAAATGACTTGTGAGAGATCTGGGAATGAAAGAGAACGGGATAAGAACATAGAAAACAAGTAAATTCTGGAGGGTTCTTCCAAGTGGGATGAAGGATTTGGAATGCCCGAGCAGCAACAAACGCCAAAGCAGAGGGCCGGAGGAGCAAAATCTAAGAGCGATTGAGAGATCCAAAATTCGAATGACAAAGGGAGAGAAAACGCCTTTGCTAGAGAGAGAAGGATGTCCCTTTTCTTCTTCAGAGATGGAAGGAGAGAGGATCTGTGAGAGAGAGACTGTGTGAGTGAAATAAATGTTTGCAGGTCTAGCAGGTCTAGCAATAGGGGAAAGAAAAAAAAATTGCTTTGGGCAAGAAGAATTCCTCTACTCTGCTCTAGCAGCCCCCACACATCCACATGGCGCTTGATGAGTGGTTGGAGACCATACTGACTCGGTGCTCCGGGACCACCCAATATGAAGACTAGGGTCCAACAGGCAAGGGACTTATCACTGAAAATTCCCCAAGCATCTCTGTACCTCCAGTTTCCAGCAGTCAACCCGCGCATTTGCTTCCTCTACAAATGCCTTCCTCCAGGCCATCTGCAGCGTCTAGCCAGGAAAGAATCACAACGATGCACCCCAGTAGCCGATGTGGAGTACATCTGTGAGTGTCTCTATGAGCTCCAGCTTGAATCTTGATGTGAAACCAGCTAATATTGGATCCATTTGGTTCCAACAAGAGCGAACAGACTGCACTTGGACTTGCACCGCCACCTTCAACTGCGGTTGGCAGAGGGAGAGGGCTGATGTCAACCTCTCGGTCAAACCCTACTAAATCGGCCTCTGGACAGCCGCCCCTTTTTGAGCTAATAGTTGTGCGATGTTTGTATAACATAATATTGGAGAGAAGAGGTGAAAAATGGGGGCGAAGAGACCTTGTGGAGAAGATCTTGACTTGGATAATGATAGCGGCCCAAAGTATTTTAGCTTCGATTACGGCAATGGCAACTGGGATCGCTGTGAATGTGGGGTTTTTAGTTGCTTTAGAGTTTTGTGTATAGGCGGAAGCCAATTGTATGTATGGATCTTTTTTATTCTTGACATTCTGTACTATTCGTTGTTGTATCCATATCTCGGGAGTGCATTTTTTAAGAGTCCAGACTGACCGTGGTAGTTCCATATTCATATTCATTTCATGATAAGAAATTGTTGTGCACAAGCTATTAGTAGATTGATACAGTAATGATCAAAATGTCACAAGTGAAGCCGAGTGGCTTTTGGTATGTGGAAGAGGCAGTGGACAGAGAAGTAGCCATTTGATTTGGCTCTTTTGATAGAACTCAGGCTCTGAATCTTCTTGGTAAAACTTTATCCGATGCTTCTGTTTGATTAGTGGACAATTAATCAAAAATAGGATTGCAGGAGGAGTTGGATGGCGCATTTAACCAGTCAGAGTCACCTGAGAAAACAGACGTTCGAGATATGGCCTACAGCCAAAGTTGTTAGAATTCGAATGTTCATCAAACGAGTTCGCGAGTCAATGGACCGGCTCTTCCTCAGGCATTATGAGGTATCCACCTGGTCGTAAATGCATGTAGTTACTTACGTAAGGCATTTTTGTGAACCCGACCATCAAAAGTGCACTGCATGTCGATTTGATTATGCATTTTGTGTCATGATCCGAGATCCTCTTCATGGTAGAGGATGCTAGGGTCTATTCATTCCATTCGCTTATCTCAATTTACCACCGATGACTAAACTTTGGCATAGAGGATCGGGGACCGTGTGAAACGACAGTCCACAGTTCGTTGCTTTCAAAATAAGAACAACTCTTGCACAATGACGTTCACTTAGTGTTAAACTAGACACTCACATTTGTTGGATATTAGGTCCAGCCTATCCTATGATCGACCCAAACCCAACTCATGCTTCTTCAAGTTCCTTTCCGAAGGAACAGTTGGTGTGGATGTGCACCACTCTTTGCTTAAATGAAGCCATCGTCGGTTCAAATAGGAGGAAGTGTCGGATATAAGAGACAGCAGTCTCTCATATGCACACTGTTTAAATTAACTGAAAATTTGATGGAACAAAATAAGTTGCTTTTTTTCCGAAGAACTGTATGTCATATCTCCATCAAAGCCATGTTACATGCAAGAGTAAAACCTGAGTTGAGTGCATTGAGTCGGGCGTGTTCTTTCACTTTGTGATAGCGTCTTCAACCATCGATAATGGTGTTAATTGGTGAAACAATCGTTGCTTAGGAGACGAAAGGTACGATTCCACTAATCCCAAAACCTAACACTGGTAATGGCGCAGTTCTTGATTGTTTTCCATGCACTGTAATCCATAATTTGTGCAGGATGGTATTCTTTTTTTCTGAAAAGAAAAATTGGAATATCATGATTTTGGTGAAGAGGGAGTGCAAATGCCACAGTGAAATGCATAAGTGATGAAGGACGACTTCATCCCTGGCGATAGTTAGAACGTAGACAGATGCTTGCTGCCAGGGTGAAATGAACAGAAAATTAGCACTGAAGAGACCTAACAGATTCCACTCCCGCATGAGGAATGGTCGGACACGAACATGCACAATGTCTTATATTTCATATTCTGTACCCACGCACGACGACATGCAAATATCGTCTCTCTCTCCCCTCTCCTTAGGGCTCTCTTTAAAACCACCCTCTTCCTCCGTCCCTCTCCACAAACGCTCTTCAAGCTTTTTTCTTTGTTGGAAATGGTGATTCATTTTCTAGAATTTCATAGAGTTGCTAAACTATAATCTAGAATTCTCTAGATGAAGTTTTGGATGGTTAAAAAATTGTGGTTGAAAATTTCCAGCATGTAAGAGAAGTCTAGAGAAGTCTAGGAGAAGTCTAGAATCTTCTAAGGCGATGACTTACGCCTATAAATAGCCTTGTATTTCATCATTTGAGGTGTGAGGTTTAGATCTCCACCGTGTGTGGAGGAGTAGAGTTATAGTTTCTATGTTATGAAATACTCCTCCATTATACTAAAATATCTTGTACTATCCATTTTCATCAATTAGATAAATTACATCCCATGTTCTTTGTCATTTAATTATCCTATCTTATCCCTTGTCCATTCTCTACAAAATATACCATACACATCACTAATCAAAAACTATAACTAATACTAAAATCATGCCGACACACATCAAAATTTTTTTAACACTCTCAATAGCCTCTTTGCTTTTTTCACTCTCTCCATGGCTCTCTACGCCGAAAACTCCTCCAACCTTTCTCTTCGAGACTTCTCTCTCTGTCGCTCTCTCACTCCCCTCCCTCTCCCCAAAACCCTCTTCAGCTTTTCCCTCCCAAATTGCTCATAAGGTAGGACCCACGGCCGAGCCCGTGGTAAGTTGGTGTGGCCGGCTTAAGTAATATTTTCTCCTCTAGACCCCCTAGTTGCCCCTTTTGTTTTGTTTTGTTTTGTTTTGTTTGTTTGTTTGTTTGTTTGTTTGTTTGTTTTTTTGTTTTTTTGTTTTTTCTGTGTACAAGAATAGGAGAAAATTTTGGCTCCCATTTCTTCATGAAACATGCGCATCCCGTGTGCTGTTTTTTTTTTCCTAATTTTTCCATTACTAATAAGAGTTCAACTGGAAGACACACAAACCAAAGTCGAATACAATTCCTAATGACTACTGCGGCATCTTATTTAACCATTACATTATCGAATGGAAAAAATATATAGAATGTTAAGTGAAAGCAAGCCAATATATTTCATGACCGGTGTATGGAACTTTATACCTAATCGTGACATTTATTAAAAAAAAAAAAAAAAAAAGACAAGCAGCGGGGGAACAGTTCCGCAAAATGCTGCTTCAGCCGTAAGCTCATATAATCTTGTAAGTGATTATAGCTATACTGGTGAGCCATATATACATATATCTATATATATACTTTCACTTAAGCCTAAGATACTAGTTTTGGGGTTTTACACTTCGTTTGTCATAGGTGTATCAATTTATGATTTTTTGTGATATTAATCCAATTTACCAATTTGAGATTTTCGTAGTATTAACTCTTTATTAGTGCATGACGAAGAAAGATTTATCTTTTGCTTCCTAAAAGAGTTAATAAAATGGAAAACCTCAAATTAGTATAATTGTGTTTGACAATTAAAAACTCAATAAATGTTATACATATGGCAAATTTACCATCCATTAGTTTTCATTAAATTGAATTAATATCACAAAATGGTACACATAACAAATGGATAATAAAACCCTATATTAGTACAACCGTTAATTGTCATGTGTCATCCAACTCAATAATTTGATGGTAAAATTTAATAGAAACCAAGGGAGGGTAAGTTTGTCACAAGTTTATTAGTTCGAAGCTTTTAATGATTAAAAAATTAGTTTGGGGCTAATTTTTTTATTTATAGATTTGCTAGTTTGAGATTTTTCATGATGTTGATCCATTTCAAAAAATTGCACAAGTTGAAAACATTCATGATTAATTTACCTTTTTCCGCATTACATCAAACATTATAAGTAAAGCCTGAGTAAACTTTTTATTAACTAAAACTAACCCACCATTTTAATGACCAAATCTTCCATAAATTGATAGTTTTGTTTCAATTTTTCATCTTTTGGTAGTTTCCAAATGAGTATTGCAATATTATGTTAAGAATAGAAAAAATCTCATTAACTAACTTGAAAATTTGAATAGTGACTTTTATGTATGACCACGTCAAATCTCAAAGTTTCCAAAATGTTTGAGTATGTACGCAACAAACTGGGATTCTCTCTGGCAAATAGGTCTTGGAGCAAAATTGGCGGAACAACAACTTCAAGTCAATGGAGGCATCAACTACGTTTAGAGGGAGCTGTCTCGTAGGGTCAAAATTATGTTGCGTAATAGGAAAGGCATCGGTTTCTACCAAAGAGAATATTCCAAGTCAGATGACTGGATCGCTGGGCTTGGGATGCTAGTCATGATAGGATCACGTACATACTTAGTTTTTGCGTAATGTGATGGATACAAATAATTAAACGATGCAAAATTGTTATGCAAGCTCGTGTTTATTTTGATGGTCCATACCTTTTTTAAGGTGATTGGCTTAATCTCATATAAATTATGGAATACTTGCTATCTACCGATGTATGCATGGAATTGCATCAAAGAGGATTTTGAAAAAATATTATACGGTCCATACACCAAAAGGACCAAGCTTGTCTTTATCATTATTCATGCTGGCCTTACAGTAAGACTCGCATGTTCAATGTATTAGATGGTATGAATCCTCATAATGACTTCTAGTTGATATGTGTTCCATTAATTTATCGACACGCCTAGTTACGTATTTGTTTTTTTAAAATTTTCCCTTTTCTCTTTCAATTCTTTCCTTTTCCTTTGGGAAAAAAATTCATACTTTGCTCTTCATTCTTGATGAATGTAAGTTGAATATATTCAATTAGTTTCTTAATTAAAAAAAATCAAACGTAATTAAATTTAATATGAACCTTTTGGTTATAATGAAATTGTTCGAAACTTTCAACCATAACTTCCCTTTTAAATTGATATTCTGAAAAACCCTAAATTAATACACTTATAATAAATTTAACTTTTTTTTTCCTTCATTATATGAAAACATAATTTAATTTCTTTAAGATTGAATTTTCTAAACCCGAACCTTTATGATTTATGATTTGCTTTATTCTCTCCTGTTAGTGCATGACAGAAAAAAGATTTATGATTTGCTTTCCTTAACACCAATATGTTGGGATCAACGAAACGCTATTTTATTATAATTTAAAAACATTCACGTATTATTTTCATTTTTCCACATTACATCATCAAATATTAGAAGTAAAGCCTGAAAAAACTTAGTATCAACTAAGACTCCATTCATTTTGTGAAAAATGTGACAATTTTTTAAAATGTTTTCCAAGAAACTATTTTTTTAGGAAAATGATAATATTTTTCAATATTTGGCTAAAACTTAAAAATGAGCTAATTTTTTTTTTGTCATTTGATATGAAAAATCTCATTCGATTTTTCTTTTTGTGCACTCTTTGCAATAATATATTTTTATTATTTTTGTAAAAAATTAAATTTTAATTATTTTAATATTATTTTCTTTTTTCTATGTCTTTTCTTTTTCTTCTTCTTCAGCCAATTGTTGCCATGGCGGTGGATGGCAATCAGCCTTAGGCAAGCTTGAGCTCACCAAATTTCGGCAAGCCAAGCCGAGGTGACCTTGGGTGAGACTCCACTTCGCTAGATTTGGCTAGTGGACCCTTGCCCAAGCCAATGAGGTGCCCAAGCCGGTGAGCTAGGCAAGGCTCAAGCTTCGCCGATCTCCAGTGACCTCGGGTGAGTGTCAACCTTGCCTATGGCCAGTTGTGGACCACCTGTTGTGGCTGACAATCGACCAAGGAAAAAAAAAAGAAGAAAGAAAATAAAATAAAATAATTGAAAAATTAAAATTAAAACCTCGAATTTTTTTAAAGAAAAACTTAAAAAAGAAAAAGAAAAGGAAAACGGGTTTGTGAAAGAAGATGCGTTGCGTAGTAGTGAAAGAAGGATGATGGAATATGTTTTTCACTTTCCCCACTTTTGAAAGTGTTTTTTTCATTGGCAAAAAATGTTTTCTTTTTCCAATTTATTTTCCATAAATTAAATGATGGAAAATCCAAAAAAATACTATCTGAAAGTTAATTTTTTATGGAATGAACGGAGCTAGACTGATGGTTTTGATTTGTTTTTGTTATCTTCAGGTAGTTTTATTCTGTCACCTATTGTTGTATGAAGTTGGATTGGGCTTATGTTTGTGGCTGTCGAATTGGGCCAGGCACACAATTTGTACGAAGTATAGTTCTTGGGGTTGTGAGGGAATTGGTCTACCCTCTCTTTGGTACCTATAAAGTTCATTGTATTGCCAGAGAAACTCTCTCCACTATCCCACTTACTCTAATATCTGTATAGACGATATATTATAATAAAATCACGATTGAATATTCATTTGATTTTGTGTTTATTTTTCATGTATAAATTGAAATACAATGTTTCTATTCATCATTCAATAAGAGGCTTACTAATTATTTAAGGCTGGTTTTACTTTTTAGTCGAGTTGCCAAAATGCCATTTAATCGAGATGTGTATATTGTATGCAAGTTACAGAAAAAGAATCAATATGCGACAGCTTCTCTATCTATGTTGAATTATAAATGAGAGTCACAAGACTAACACGAATAGTAGTTGTTTGTAAATGTAGATAAAGCTAAGATTTCCTTGTATCAGATTGACATAACGAACAAATTCTAAATCGACATAATGAACAAATTCTGAGTCTGGAATTTTGTGACTTGCATGGAATTACGATTAGTTTTCCCACTTGCCGAGACAATTACTTCGCTGACCACATTACTATTTCACGTAAAAGCGTATAATGTTTTGAAATTCGGCATTAGGTGGAGAGTAGCTGAATTGAATAGGGAAGACGCAAGTGGATTAAAAGTTATCTTTTAGAGAGTTTTTACATCAGTTAATTTTATTTCAAACGCGTAACTATTATTCCTTATTACGTCTTCAGTGCATGTATTGTGTCTTACCTGAAGTTTCTTTATTACTAGTCCATGAATAGGGTTTTGCGTAGTTTGAATCAAGGGTTTCCTGAACCACATACGACCATTTTTATCATGGAATAATATAAATTCAACGAAGCTAAAACCAATCTTCTTCTATGAGATCTCTCGCCTTCAATTATGAGAGCCCTGATTTTCGTGTGTAGGGAAAAATGAGGTACTCTCATTCGTGTTTCGTGTCCAACGCGCACGTAGTTATGCAAAAACCGAATCTGTTATGAGCATCTCCAACTCAGCGTTCTAAAATCCTGCAGAAGCTCCATGGCGCTGAGTTGCTTCGCTCGGTCCCTTGCGTGCGCTCGTGACGTTCGCAGGTCTGGAAGACGTCGGGGGAGATGGGCTGCCTAAGGAAATGGGTCGGCTTAATGAAGTCTCGTGGGTGGGCTTCTGAGCTTGGGTCAATGGATCGAATTCAACTTCGAGGAAAATGAAGCCAAAATGGGTCCCTGGTTTAGATCTGAATCGCGGATTTGGGCGACACGAGCTGGGCTGGACTCTTTTTCTTTCTTCTCTTTCATTTATTTATTTGTTTATTTCTGTTCCTTTTTCTTTTTATGTGATATCATTATTTTTTCATTTTCGCAAGAAGATCCGTAGTTCGCCTATCGACAAAAATTCAGGTGTAAAAACTTACTAGTGGCAAAAAGATCAATCTCATCACCTCTTACGTACAAGAATTAAAAGAGAGCCAAATGTAGCTACTTTTCAATCTTGGTACAAGGACAAGAATGTTACATATACGCAACCTATATGATAGAGGAGATGATACATAAAGGAAGTTTATTAGAAAGCAATGTTCCCATTGAGAGCATACCTAATGGAAGCAATTCTCTCAGCAAACAATTTATACTCTGGACTTGAATTGTTCGGCACCATCTTGCATCTGAAAACATCCAAACAACATTTTTCCTTATTCACAACAGGCAAACTTTCCAACGAGTCGCAATGAGATAACCTCAATTGGCACAAGTTCTGTAAGTTGGAAAGATCCGGTAACTCTTTTAAGGATGGGCAGTAACAAACACGTACTTCCTCCAGTGATTCTAATTGTTCGAGACCTTGAATCCCAACTAGCTTTGGGCACTCAATAACAAACAAACATCGTAGGTTTCTTAAGCTTGGTAAATCGGATAGTCTCTCAAGAACTTGACACTCCGATACAGACAACCAGCGAAGGTTCTCCAACTGTCCAAGCACATCCAGTGGAATTTCGGTTAAGCATGACCTGCATATTTCTAAATGGGCCAAATATTTAAAGATGTGAAGGTTTGACCATCCATCCGTGGACTCCAGATCAAAGAACCTCAACCCCCTAATTTCGGGTGGAATTCGCTCGAGAGATTGAAACGTGGAGCTTGGTAAGCTGAGACCCCTGAGTCCGATAAGGGAATTTGGAAAGTCAGCGGGCAACGCAGTGATGTCTGAAAGGTCCAATGTCAACACTGACAACCTAGTTAACCTTCCAAGCCACTGCAAATCTTGAGGTTGGCATGCGTTTAGGGGTGCACGAGGCATATCAACATATCTACGACGACCAATTTCAGATATATCCAGAGTACGTAAGTCAGTCAAGTTTGACAGATCTGGAATCCTCTGTAATGCTGAATACGGAATGTCCAAATGTGCCAAACTTGTAGGAAGGTCCGGCAATTGTTGAAGCTCCTCACAATAATCCAAAAGCAATCCCGTAAGTTGAGAAAGCCGACTAATACTTGGTGGCACTTCAGAAATACGGGTTGCTGTTAAGTTTAAAACTTTCAAAGATGATAGTGCCCCAATTTCCATTGGAATTTCTCCTTCCAAAAATATGCAAAATGAAGCGTCTAATTCTTCAAGCTTCTCCAACATCCCTATTGTCTTAGGAAGTTTTCTTAATTCACATCTTTCCATGTCCAGAATCTCCAATTTCTTGAGCTCTCCGATTGAATCAGGCAGCTCAATAATGTTTGTGGAAGATAAAGTCAACTTGACTAGATTTTTCAATTTCCTAATTGACTCTGGAAGTTTCTCTACAGTTGAATTACATAAAGACAACACTTGAAGACTAGGTATCTCTCCAATTGAATCCGGAAGTTCAAGGAGTGCCAAATTTTCCATCTTTAGTGTTGATAGACGCTTTAGATTACCCAATGAGTCTAGCCATGATTGACGTCCCATGTCTAGATTGAGCATGGTTGGAGCTCCCTTAAGCACCCGCAAAACAATACACCCCTTAATTTCCAAGTGCTTCAAATGCTGCAGCACAATAATGGACGGGTCAATTTCAACCAACCTATGACAATTCTTGATGACGAGTCTCTCCAAAGTAAAGGATGTGGAGAAGTCAGGTGTCTTGATCAACCTTCTACAACTCATGAGATGTAGAGCTCTTAACCTACATTTTCCCTGTAAAAGTACTCATGCAAGAAAGTATAAAGACTGTCAAATTTACTATGCCCAAGGAAAAAGAGTAAATGTAAATTAACTTGTATCACATGATGATCATACCATGATTTGGCCCCATCCACTCCAATCATCTGTAATGTCAGATTCTGAGATTTTAAGGACAACTAAATTGCTTGGAGAGAAGTTTGTAGCTTGAAACTCTGAAGGACAATTTTTCCATGCGAGCCATCTTAGCTCCAAGAGGAGATTTTGGAAGTCCCCTACAAAGTTTCCTCCATCCAATTCAAGGAACCTTAAGTTTACCAGCCTTGAAATGTCTTCACTTGTAAAATTGCACACTTGAGATTGTCCCCCTAGTTTGAGTGCTAATATTTCTTTGGTTCCCTATTAAAGGAAATTAGAGCTCAATTAGCCTAAGCTTTGGTGAACATAAGAAAAAGGCCCATGAATTTAACATAAAGTAGTTCTTTATCTTGGTAAAAGGCTGGGAGGGGTAATAGTGTAGCTACCTCTCCAAGATTTAGATAAGGGTGTCACACCCTCTATGTAATGTTTGGGTTGAGTCATACTTATTCAATGCACCCATAAGTGTATGAGCCTATCGAGGTGGCAAATACCTAATACACAAGTTGACAAAGATTCGCTTATGCATTACTTGAACTTGTGACCTTATGAAAGATAGTGTGACCTTTTTACTACTAGGCTACCATGCTCTGTGGTGATCTAACACAATATCAACCTACATTGTATTCTACACAAAGTGAAAAGTAGAACTTTGATCAATACGTACCTCTTTCTTTCGAATAACATCCATGGCTACGGTGGTACACCATATTCTACTCTGCTCTCCAGGATTTTTGATGCTCTCGCTACGAACAATTTCCCTTCCTAAATCTCTGAGTTGGTCATGCATCCGAATGTGATCGTTCTTTATTTTTATTAGAGACTTATTAATAAGAATTGGGATGGCTTCATTGGGATATAGTTGACAAGCACTCCACATAAAAATTGCATCGCTTCTTCGTTCACCAGCCATGTGACATGCAATGTCAAGGAAGATTTCTTTCTGCTCATATTCCAACATGTCATAACTTACCTTCAATACCTCCTGAACTTCTTTGTGAGGCTTTTTCTTCAGCTTGGCTAATACATCATCCCATACTTCTTCGCTTTCCAAGTAAAGTGAGGATCCGATGACCACAAGAGACAGTGGAAGTCCACTAGTGATTTTCACAATTTCTCTTGTTATTTTATCATATTCACACGGAGGAGCGTCGCTCTCAAATGCATATCTACTGAAAAGTTGGATAGCACAATTCTCATTCATCTCCTTCATTTCATAGAAGTAATAAACCTTAGGATGCCTTGAGGCCTTATTCTTGTTAATCTTGAAAATACTGATATCCCTAGTTGTCACAATAATTCTACTTCCCGGACCAAACCATTCGCACTTCTCTGCTAGCTTCACAAGCTGATCCCTTTTATCCAAATTGTCAAGAACAATAAGAACTTTTTTATGGTGACATCTGCTTTTAATCATGTTGATCCCAAAGTTGGTATCATGAAACTTTAAGGATTCAGACTTGAGGATGTCAGATAATAATCTTTTTTGCAATTTCACAATTTTACCTTGCTGTGAAATTTGTGAAATGTCTGATAAGAAACTGCATCCATCAAATTGAGAAGCTATTTGGTTAAAAACAACGTTGGCAAGAGTTGTCTTACCGATTCCGCCCATTCCATGTATTATGACAAACCGCACATCCAAAGAGTCTTCACCTAACATATACATCACGTTTTGTACATGATAATCGATTCCCACCAAATGATCAGGCACTACTCGAGCTCCTCTCACCAATCTCAATGAAATCTCATCGGTAAAAAGTTTTATAAGTTCCCCTTGGCTGCCACACAAGAAATCGAGATTAGTAATAACATAAAGGACATTAAGTTCCAGATATTCTAAATGTGAAGTCTGAGTTCGCAATAGTGGCAGAAATAGAACTTTTTACTGAGCGGCCGAAACGAATCAAAGCCAAGATATCTATTTTAAACACATATATCATATCTTTTTTACAATGATAAAGGAACAAAATTACGCATACAGAAAGAGAGCACAAGATTTCTAGCAAAGCTACCAAGTCAAAAACACAACAAATCAAAGGCTAACGCCCATGGCATAGAACCTTGAACCCGAAAAACGACAACACATTCACAGCAAAATAACCACACTGAAATACACCGTCATCCTTGACTAATGCAAGTGTCACGATTTATGGCGTGAACAAAACAAATTCCTGGAAATTTAAACCACCTAAAAATACATATCGAACTAGTCATAACACTACTCTTTTGTTGCAATTTCGGAACTAGATATAACTTTGTCCTTGCATTTGCTTTGCAGAAAATCACCTATTGGAAAATATTATTTCTTCAAAATACTCTTTATTACTTATCACTTAGAAAGATTAGTCAAGCGGATAATATTGTCATTATTCACAACAATTTATGTCTAAATTTTTTTTTCTTTGATGATAAAAGTAATTTCAATTAATTCAATGTCCCATATCAAA
Source organism: Eucalyptus decipiens (assembly GCA_014182575.1). Lineage (NCBI taxonomy): Eukaryota > Viridiplantae > Streptophyta > Magnoliopsida > Myrtales > Myrtaceae > Eucalyptus > Eucalyptus decipiens. The sequence continues at coordinate 48,776,389 of CM024614.1, forward strand.
AATTATTTTTAAGAGAGTATTTTCTAAATCATGATAGAAAAACTGTGCTAATCATAGTCCCTGTCACAGTTATTGATCACTTTGTGGCTATAGTTCTATATAAATATCAACTCCAAGAAATCAGAAATAATTTTTTCTCTCTTCTTTGTTAAATATGCTAGAGGAATGAAGTATATATTGAAAAGCTCTTGAAACTCTCTTACCCTCTATCTCTGCAGTGCCATCCTTTGATTGAAGCAACCTCTATTAGAGCCTCCTTCCACCGTTGCACTTCATCGTAGCTGAATTTGTCTTCATGCCTTTTCAAGGCATCAACGTATAATCCAGTCTTGAGCTTAACATCATAAGGATCAACATCGAAAAAAATAGGAATAATCACTTTGTCTGTCGATGTTCTCGAACATTCCACCATGTGGGTGAGTTCGCGAAGACATATTGCACTAGATGCATAGTTTATGGAGAAGATGGGCACATAAATTTTGGAGCCATTGATCGCGCTCAGAAGCTCTTCTCCAATCTTTTCACCTTTTCGGATCTCTTCATTGTGTATGAAGACGCGAATCCCAGCTCCATTCAGGGAGTGATAGAGGTAATCGGTGAAATTAAGGCGAGTGTCTGGCCCTCTAAAATTCAAGAACACCTCAAATTCAGCTCCCACTGGCTTATCACCTCCACTTATCGAAGAAGACATTGTTGTGTCAGAGTCCCTCTTTCTCTTCATCGTCACCAACGCCATTTGCTAAGTTGAACTACTTCTCCTGTTTACGATTCTTCCTAGTTTGATCAGCGATTCCTGGAGAGGATGTCGTCCGTGAAAGCTTAAGAGTACTAATTACGCTTGCTAGGAGAATGACAGAGAAAGACTTTAAATCTTGTAGGACAAGATTCCCAAAGAAAATAATAGCAATCTCGTACTGGCCATAGAAGATAAAATTCTGCTCACAAAAGAAGATATTTAGGCTCCATTTATTTAATGAAAAATGAATAATTAGAAAGATATTTTCTTAAAAAGTGATTGCTTAATGAATAAATGAAAAGAATTTTCATTCTCCACAAAAATTGTTTAGATATAAATTGTTGTTGAAAATGAAATATTTGTTATTAATTAGTTATTTTAAATAATACAAATGATTAATTTTAGGACAACATTTTTCATTAACTAAGTATTACTAGAGCTGAGAGACAATGCACTAGAATGGTAGAGGTGGGTGCACAAAAGAATAAGAAGATGGTGGTGACTTTGCACTTGGAGTGGCCTATGGAATTAGTGAGTGGATTGAGATTTTTATGATTATTAATCAAATCAATTTGATTCAAATTCATAAATAAATAAATAATAAAAAAATTCTAGAATAAATTTACACTAAAAATATTAATCCATTATTTGTTAATATTATTCATTATTTCAATTTGACTAATTCAACTCCGTTTCAATAATCCATAAAACTTGGAGGCAAAAAATAAAAAAAGTAATCCACATTTTGGAATCGTGTGTCAGAGCGTGTTGGAAGAGAAGAAAAAAAAATTTGGGGGGCGAATTGTGTGTCATGGAAAGTGAGAGTCGAAGAAGAAAAGAAAAGACTAGATTTTTCTGCTTTCTCTCTTTATTATTTTTATTTAATATTTAAAATTGACCTGTGCATATCGGAATTACATGTCGGAATTTCAAACTCACATATCAAAAGTCCAGACTCGTGTATTGAAGCGTGTCGGGAGAGTTGACTAGATGTTGGAAAATCCAACACTTATTGATTGAGTATTGAGTGTTGAAATGTCCGACACGACATGATGGCTCCCAAAGAGTGTCGTGCTTCATACATCACAAATTTACTAGTTTGTAGTTTTTTGTTGTCAAAATATTAATTTATAATAATTTTTCATAAGTATACTACTTTAGGGCTTTTCGTAGTGTTAATCCATTTTGAAAATTTGCACAAGTTGAAAACATTCACGATTTATTTTCCTTTTTCCACGTTACATTAGATACTAGAAGTAAAGCCAGAGTAAACTTATTATTAACTAAAACTAACCCAATATTTTAATGACCAACTCTTCCACAAATGGATAGTCTTGTTTCAATTTTTCATGTTTTAGTATTTTCTAAATAAGTATTGCAATATTCTATTAAAAAAAAATCTTATAAACTAATTGAAAAATTAACTAATGACTTAAACTTAAGGGTTTTGATTGATTTGGCCGCTTGTGTATGTATGACCTTGTCAGATCTCAAGTTTCCAAAATGTTGATTCTCTCTGGCTAATAGGTCTGGGAGAGGAATTGACGGAACAACAATGACTCCAAGTTAATGGGGGCATTAACTACGTTTAGACGAAACTATCTCAAAGGGTCAAAATTGTGCAGCGTGATAGGAAGGGCATCAGTTGCTACCAAGAGAATTTTCCAAGTTAGATACATGGGTTGTGGGGCTTGGAGAACTAGTCATGATAGGATCATGTATAGACTTAGGTTATGCATAATGTGATGGATACAAATCATCACACATTGCAAAATTGTTATGTGAGCTTGTGTTTATTTTTTTGGGTCCATACATTTTTTTTTAGCGTGATTGGCTTGATGTTGTATATTTAAAACTATGGAATACTTGCTATTTACCATAATATGCATTGAATTACTTCAAAGAGGGTTTTGAGAAAATATTACATGGTCTATACACCATAAAGACCAAGCTTGTCTTTATCATTATTCATGTGGGCCTTATAGTGAGACCCGCATATTTAATGTATTAGATGGTATGGATCCACGTAGTCTATAGACCATACAATAACTTCTTGAAGACATAAAATGCCGGTATGAATATGTGTTACATTAATTTATTGACACGCCCAGCTATGCCTTTTCTTTTAATTCTACCGTTTTATCTTTCATATCTTTCCTTTTCCTTTGAGGAAAAATTCATACTTTGCTCTTCATTCTTGTTGAATATAATAATCTGTACTTAGTTCTTAGAAAAAATTAAACTTAATTAAATTTAATATGAAGTTTTTGGTTATACAAAATCTTTAGAAAACTTTCATCCATTACTTCTTCTTTTTTTCTTCATTATTCACTCTATATGAAAAAAGAAATTAATTTCTTAAAAAAATTCTGATTGAATTTTCTAAACCTGAACTTTTCATAATTTATTATATTCTCTTAATGCACGACAAAAAAGGATTTATGATTTTCTTTCCTAACAACATTATGTTGGGATCAATGAAAAGTCATTTTAAAAAGGATTAATACAACGAAAAACTCCAAATTGGTACACTTCCGACTAATTTTTCTCAAACTAATTTTTTTAAACACAAAAAATCTTAAATTAGTACACCTATGACAAATTTATCATAAACTAACTTTTTGATAACAAAAAATTCCAAATAAGTACATTTGTGATAAATTCACTATATGTTAATTTCCATTGAATTGAATTAATACCACACAAAACCATAGTACACTTGTGATAAATGGAAGATAAAACACCAAACTGGTATAATCGTCAATTGTCATGTATCATTTAACTCAGCAATATGACGATAAAATTCAAAGAAAACTAATTAAGGGTAAATTTGTTGTAAGTTTACTAGTATAGGGGTTTTTGATAATCAAAAGATTAATTTGAAGTAAATTTATCATAAGTATATTACTTTAGGGATTTTCATGATATTGATCCACTTTAAAAACTTGTACAATTCAAAAACATTCACGATTTATTTTCCCTTTTTCTACATTACATCAAATATTAGAAGTAAAGCCTAGGTAAACTTATTATTAACTAAACCTAACCTAAAAGTTATGTAAATAAACCCTTCCACAAATCTATGGTTTTTTTCTTTTCAATTTTTCTTCTTTTAGGAATTTCTAAATGAGTATCGTAATATTATATTCAAAATAGAAAAAAAAATCTCATAAACTAATTAAAACATTAAAAATGAGCTAAGCTTAAACATGGGCTGCTTGGATAGACCTCGTCAAATCTCAAAATTTCCAAACATTTGTAGTATGTATGCAACAATCTAGGATTCTCTCAGACTAGCAGGTCTCGACGCGGCATTCACGGAACAATCACAACTCCAGGTCGATGGGGGCGTTGACTCCATTTAGAGGGAGCCATCTCATAGGGTCAAAATTATGCAGCGTGATAGGAAAGGCATCCATTGCTGCCAAGGGAAGTCTCTGAGCTAGCTTCATGGATTGTTGGGGTTGGGAAGCTAGTCATGATACTATCATGTATGGACTTAGTTTATCCAAATGCAAATTTGGTATGCAAGCTTGTGTTTATTTTTATGGGTCCATATATTTTTTTAAACGTGATTGGGTTGATGTCGTATATTTAAAGTTATAGAATATTTGCTATTTACCAACGTATGCAAGGAATTTGCTATACACCATAAAGATCAAGCTTGTCTTTATCATTATTCATGTGGGCCCTACAGTGAAACTTGCATAATTAATGTATTAGACAAGATGGATCCACGTAGTCTATAGACTATATAATATCTTCTAGAAGACATAAAATGTTGGTATGAACATGTGTTTCATTAATATATTGACATGCCCAGTTATGTATTTTCTTTTGATTTTGATCTTTTCTCTTTCATATCTTTCCTTTTCCTTTGGGAAAAACTTCATACTTTGCTCTTCGTTCTTGTTGAATGTAATTTGTAGTTAATTCTTGGAAAAAAATTAAACGTAATTAAATTTAATATGAACCTTTTGGTTATACAAAATCTTTAGAAAGCTTTCATCCATGACTTCTTCTTTTCTCTTAATTATTTACTCTATATGAAAAAATAAATTGATTTCTCAAAAAAATTTCCGATTGAATTTTTTAAACCCGAACTTTTAGTAATTTATTTTATTCTGTTAGGACACCATGAAAAAAGATTTATGATTTTCTTTCCTAACAATAATATGTTGGGATCAATGAAAAGCTATTTTAAAAAGGATTAATACAATGCAAAATCCCAAACTAGTACACTTGCGATTAATTTACTTCATACTAATTTTTTAACTACCAAAAATCTTAAATTGGTACACTTGTGATAAATTTACCATAAACTAATTTTTTTAACAATAAAAAACTCCAAACAAGTATATTTGTAATAAATTTATCATCTATTAATTTTCGTTGAATTGGATTAATACTACGAAAAACTACGGTACATTTGTAATGAACGGAAGATAAAATCCTAAATTGGTATAATTGTCAACTGTCACGTATAATCTAATTCAACAATTGAATGGTAAAATATAAAGAAAATTAATGACAGATAACTTCGTCATGGTTTACTAGTTTGGAGGTTTTTGGTGCTCAAAAGATTAATTTGAAGTAAATTTATCACAAGTACATCATTTCGGGGGTTTTCGTAGTATTAACCCATTTTAAAAACTTGTACAATTCGAAAGCATTCACAATTTATTTTCCTTTTTCTACGTTACATCAAATATTAGAAGCAAAGCCCTTATTATTAACTAAAACTAACCTAAGATTTATATAATAAACCCTTCCACAAATTGATAGTTTTGTTTCGATTTTTCATCTTTTAGGAATTTCTAAATGGGTATTGTAATATTATATTAAAAACAGAAAACAATCTCATAAACTAATTAAAAAATTAAAAATGACCTAAGCTTAAGTATTTTAGAACTAAAATGACCGCTTGTATAGACCTTTTCAAATCTCAAAATTTTCAAAACATTTGTAGTATGTATGCAACAAACTAGGATTCTCTTTGACTAACCGGTCTCAGCGCGGCATTCATGGAGCAATCATGACTCCAAGTCGACGGGGCATTGACTACGTTTGGAGGGAGCTATCTCGTGGGGTCAAAATTGTGTAGCATGATAGAAAAAACATCAGTTGCTGCCAAGAGATGTTTCCAAACCAGCCTCTTGGGTTGTTGGTGTCGAGAAGCTAGTCTTGGTACGATCATGTATGGACTTAATTTATGTGTGATGTGATGGATACAAATAATCACCTAATGGAAAATTGGTATGCAAGCTTGTGTTTATTTTTATGGGTCCATACATTTTTTTTAAAGGTGATTAGGTTGATGCTGTATATTTAGAACTATGGAATACTTGCTATTTACCAATGTGAATTGCTTCAAAAAGGGTTTTGAAAAAAATATCATATGGTCTATACACCATAGTTAATATATTAGATAATATGGATCCATGTAGTCTATAGACCACACAATATCTTCTAGAAGACATAAAATGTTGGTATGAATATATGTTCCATAAATATATTGACATGCCCACTTATGTATTTTCTTTTAATTATGATCTTTTCTCTTTCATATATTTCCTTTTCCTTAGGGAAAACTTTCATACTTTGCTCTTCATTATTGATAAATGTAAGTCGTAGTTAATTTCTTAGAAGGGATAAAACTTGTTAAATTGTTTCAATCGAGTCCTAAAGTTAACGCCATCAACTTTTTAACGGAAAATGTTGACGTGGCATTTAAAATTAATTTTTATTTTCCATGTGGCTTTTAAATTAAAAAAGAAAAGTGAAATTTTATTTTAAAAATAAAACAGTTCAAAAAGAAAAAGAAAAAAAATGGCAACCTCACTGGAGGGGCTGGTGACTGTCGCTGGAGGGGTCAGCGACTGTCGCCAAGCTCGGGCAAGGGTGGCCAGATCTGGGCATACCGGCCCTCGCGAGGGGTTAGCGGTCATCGCCCGGCCCAGGCGAGGGCCAGCGTGCCCAGATATGGCCACTCTCGCCAGAGCTTGGCGAGGGTCGCTGACCCTGGCCTGGGGCCGGCAACGGTTGTCGGCCCCTCCGGCGACGGCGACGGCAATGGCAGCAATAGGGGAGGAGCTGCTTTATCTTAATTTTTTAAACAATTTTAAAAAATAATTTTTCTTTTCTTTTTAGTTTTTAAATCTATTTTTTTAAAAATTGAATAAAAATAATTTAAAAAAGAAAAATTATTTAAAAGGCCACGTCAGCGCCACGTCAGTATTTTCCGTTAAAAGGGCTAACGGTGTTAACTTTAGGACTCGATTGAAACAATTTGACAAATTTTAGGACTCAATTGCACTTTTTGTAAATTTTAAGACTCAATTGCATTTTCATGATAAATTTTAGGACTTCTACAGCACTTATCCCTTCTTAGAAAAAATTAGACTTAATTAAATTTAATATGAACTTTTTAGAAAACTTTCATCCATGACTTCTTCATTTTTCTTCATTATTCACTCTATATGAAAAGAAAAATTAATTTCTTAAAAGATTTATGATTGAACTAAGCCCGAAATTTCAATAATTTATATTAGGATTAATATCACGAAAAACCTTACTAGTTTCTATTAAATTTCATGGTTAATTATTGAATTAAATGATACGTGTGTCTGACAGGTATACTCGTTTGGGGTTTTATACTCCGTTTGTCATGGGTGTATCAGTTGGGATTTTCGTAATATTAATCCAATTTAACAATTAACATATGGTATTTATCACAAATATATCAGTTTGAGGCATTTGTGGTAAAAAAAATTAATTTATGATAAATTTACCACAAATATACTAATTTTGTATTAAATTTGTTTGGGATAAATTTGTCATACATTTAGTAGTTTGGGGTTTTTCTGGTATTAACCTTATATGCATGACAAAGAAAGATATATCATTTGTTTCCCAAAAGAGTTAATACAATGAAAAACTTCAAACTAGTACAATTACGATAAATCTACCCCAAATTAATTTTTTAACTACTAAAAATCCCAAATTGATACACTCGTGACAGATTTATGTCAAATTAATTTTTTTACAACCAAAAATCCTAAACTAGTATATTTGTGACATATTAACTATCAATTATTGTCCATTAAATTGGATTAGTACTAAAAAAAAAAAACCACAAAATGGTACGCATGTGACAAATAGATGGTAAAATCCTAAATTAATATACAGTAATTTGGCCACAAAATTTTAAAGAAATTAAAGGAGAGAAAATTTATTATAGGCCAAGTAGCACCGATACTAACACATTACACACGACACGACACGACACGACACGACACGACACGACATACTAACCCGTTATCTCAAAAAATAGAAATTCCTACATGTGAAGATATGTTGTATATTAAATACATGATAAATTATCACTTTTATAATTGTTTTAATGAAATCAATTTGATTCAGATTCATAAATAACTAAACAAATAAGAGCATAGAATAAATTTATATTAAAAATAGTAATCCATCATTTGTTAATATCATTTATCGTTTCAATTTGAGAGGAAAAAAAAAGTAACCCACATTTTGGACTCACATGTCAAAGTGTGTCGGAAGAGAAGTGAAAAAAAAAAATTTGGAGAATGAGTTGTGTGTCACAGGAATGAGAGTCAGAAGAAAAGAGAAAATTAGATTTTTCTTCTTCATCTTATTATTATTTTTTTATATATTTACATTTTAACATCTCATTTATTGAAATTTTTAAAATTGGCCGCATGTGTTGGAATTTCGAAAATCTGGACTCACATATCAAAGAATGTCGGGAGAGTTGATTAGATATTAGATTTTCCAACATTTGTTGAATGCGTGTAAAAAAGTATCAGAGAGTGTCACGCTCCAACACGACATGAAAGTTTCAAGAGAGTGTCAGTGCTTCTTACGTCACAGTTTACCAGTTCATAGTTTTTTGTGGTCAAATATCAATTTGCAGTAAATTTTTCACAAGTATACTAGTTCGAATTGTGGTATTAATCCATTTTAAAAAATTGCACAAGTTGAAAACATTCACGATTTATTTTTGTTTTCCCACATTCCATCAAATTTTAGAGGTAAAGCCTGCGTAAACTAATTATTAACCAAAACTAACCCAATATTTTAATGACCAACTCTTCCACAAATGGATAGTCTTGTTTCAATTTTTCATGTTTTAGGGTTTTCTAAATGAGTATTGCAATATTCTATTAAAAAATCTCATAAACTAATTGAATTTTTTTAAAAAAATGACTTAAATCTAAGGGTTTTGACTGATTTGGCTGCTTGTGTATGTACTATGCATGACCCTGTCAGATCTCAAAGTTTCCAAAATGTTTGTAGCGTGTACGCAACAAACTAGGATTCCCTCTAGCTAATAGGTTTGGGAGAGGAATTGACGGAACAACAATGACTCCGAGTCGATGGAGGCATTAAGTACATTTAGAGGGAGCTATCTCAAAGGGTCAAAATTGTGCAGCGTGATAGGAAGGGCATCAATTGCTACCAAGAGAATTTTCCAAGTCCGATTCATGGGTTGCCAGGCTTGGAAAACTAGTCACGATAGGATCGTGTATGGACTTAGTTTATTCATAATGTGATGGATACAAATCATCGCACCTTGCAAGCTTGTTTTAATTACACATTTTTGAAACATGATTGGCTTGATCTCGTATATTTAAAACTATGGAATACTTGTTATTTCCCAACGTATGCATGGAATTGCTTCAAAGAGAGTTTTGAAAAAATATTATATGTCTATACACCAACAAGACTAAGTTCGTGTTTATCATTATTAATGTGGGCCTTACAATGAGACCCGTATAGTTAATGTAATATATGTTATGGATTCTCGTAATCTAGAGACCACACGATGAGTCGATGACTTCTAGAAGACATAAAATGTCAATATGAATAAATGTTCCATTAATTTCTTGACCCGCCCAGTTAAGTATTTTTCTTTTCTTTTCTTTTTTAAATTCTACCGTTTTATCTTTCAATTCTTTCCTGTCCCTTTCAGAAAAAAAAAAAATCATACTTTTCTCTTCGTTCTTGACGAATGTAAGTTGGACACATTCAATTAATTTCTTAGAAAAAAATTAAATATTGTTAAATTTTATATCAACTTTTTGGGTATACAAAATATTTAGAAACTTTTCAACCATAACTTCCTTTTTTTCTTCATTATTCACTCTATATGAAAACCGAATTTAATTTCTTAAAAAAATTACAATTGAATTTTCAAAACCCGAACCTTTAGTAGGTTATTTAATCCTGTTAGTGCATGACAGGATGATTTTGATTTTTTTTTTTTTTTTTGGCTTGTCTTTTGGTAGTTTTGTTTTGTAAAATATTGTTGAATGATGCAGGATTGGGCTTGGGCTCCTGGCTGTCAAATTGGACTGGAGACATGATTTGCATGAAGTAGAGTTTTTGGGCTTGTGAGGCATTCGGTCTACTCTTTCTCTTTGGCAGCAATGAGGTTCACAGAATTACCAGATAACAACACAGTACTTTCGCGGAGGTCTCTCTCCCACAACAGAAATACTCTTTACCTGAATTAAAACAAAAAAAAGTGAACCCATACTCCATTGTCCTGTTTTCTCCAATATAAGTATGGAGAGTATATAATTATCGATTCATAATTGAATACTTATTTGCGTTTACTGGTCATGCATAAATTATAATATGATGTTTCCATTGATTATTAAATAAGTGTCATTCTAATTGCCAATTTATCCGGAGATGTATATTGTATACGCATTACAGACAATCCAGTATGTGTTCTACAACGCTTCTTTATCTTTATTGACTTTTTTAAGAGAGCCGCAAACTAACGCATACTGTTGTTATCAATAAATACAGATGAAGCCGAGAGTTTCTTGTAATGAAGTGTTGCACCACAAAATCCAAAGTTTGGAATATTTTAAATGGTATTACTTTTATCATTGAAACAATTACTTCGTTGACTCCATTGCTTGTTCCTCAAGTAGATAAAATCTTACATTTTAGAGAGATGTTTACATCAGTTAATTTCTGTTGTTGTATCTTTTGGTGTATGTATTGTAGCCGACTGGAAGTTTGTATTAGTCTATAAATAGGCTCCGTGTGGTGGTCCCCCCCAACCGCATATTAATATTTTTGTAATGGCATTTTTCTTACTCTTGCACCTTTACTTTCTCAGTAAATGAAGTCAAAACCAAACTTCTTCTTTGGGATGTCCCGCCATTCTAGACCTCGACTTGAAGACCTGAGATCAAGTTCTTTTTCATTTCTTGGTCGTCATTTGCTTGTTTAATGCGTAAGGACTGCAGTTGCGCAGAAGTTTCTGATCTGGTGAAGTCAAGCCACAGTCAACCTGGCACGACTTGCATTTTCCAGGCTCGAGTAATTTCAGCGCAAACACGAAGAGATGCACCAAAAAAAAAAAAAAAAAACACAATGGAATAAAACGTAGTTCAAAGTCCCGCAAAGTAACTGTGGCAACCACCGATTTACAGGTGGAGGAGCTCCTTCATTTCTTCATTGCCGAGGACGAGGAGGCCTTTGAAAAGTGATTAATAAATTTTTTGTGAGAAATGACCCTTATCTATGCTGAATTGTTAATGAGAGTCACAAGACTAACATAAATAGTAGTTGTTAATAGATGTAGATAAAGCTAAGATTTCCTTGTATCGGATTGACATAACGAACAAATCTTAAGTCTGGAATTTTGTGACTTGCATGGAGAGGAATAAAAATAAAAGCTTATGATGAGCATCTATTTGGGTAGATCATTTCCAAGATGCTAGAGCTAGAAAGCCGCAAAGCCTGCCTTGTGATACAACTTCCTCGAGTTGGGTTGTAGCTAGTTGTAGGGGTGTGCATGGTCCGGGCGTGTGGTTCCCGACCTAGAATCGGGAACCGCCCGCTAAGGACTGGTTCCGAAAAATTGGAATCGGGATCTACCTGTTTGTTGCATGGATCCACCGGGGAACCGGACTGCCAGTCCGGTCCGGTTCCTGGGTGGATCCATGGAACCGATCTTGATGCGAAACAATTTTGGTTTTCAACATAGAATGGTCGGGTCTATGAGTTGGGAAGGAGGAAGGAGGTCTATGGTTGGGTTTTCAACATAGAACGGTCACAAAACAATTCTGGTTTCCAAGTTTTGAGCTCTGAAAATCCAAGTTCCAATATCCAAAAACTAAAACAAAAATTAATAGATGATTGCTCAACATTAAATAACAGTTAGCTACACGTGAATGACAAAAAAAACTAAGTGCGGTGGAGGAAAAAACCCTCAAGATGACTCATAGGGTACCTCTACTTCCAGCAAGCATGCCACCAGCAGCTAATATCCGCCTCAAGTATTCTTGTTGTCTGAGACTAGCTAGAGATGTTAGACAGGAAACAAGCTGCATTTGCTCTGGAGTAGACTCCCCCAAATCCACATTCTCCACAGTCAACTCTTGAATATCTAAATCGCCCTCGGGAGTTAAACTCTCACTTTTCAAACCCCTCACATCACGTTCCGGTGTAGAGAATCTGCAAATGACTCCTAAATCTCTCCACTATCCATCATCGATAATGGATCTACCTCGTAATCTTCACCAACATCTGCCATTGTCGACTCAATTTCCATGACTTCCAGAGGTGCAACAATAGAGGTCGCAACATCTTTGGGGGCCACATTTTCTGCCAAAAAATCTGTCCATTGAAAGAAATCACAAGCTCCATGTCCCTGTGTTCAAGCCAACACAAGTTAAATAAACGATAGCCAAAAGTGCAATCTTGTGAGTACCACATTTTCCCACGACCCTGAGCATAGAATTTACCGACGATCAGACATACAAAAAATCAAAAAACACAGCAAAATGGAAAAGCAACCCAGAATTCTGCAAATTCAAGCATGAGCACCATGGAAGACAAAGCACCAAGATGAACAGCGATCGATTCCCAAAACAAAGACTTGAACTTCACTACGTTCCGACCTATTGGGTAATCAAACCGAAGTACAAGTTCGCAAGCGGACGATGAATCGAGAGGCAAGCTGGAAGCCGATGATCGTACCTTGTTGAGTGACGGAAAAGGGGGCTCGGTTGAGATGGACAGCAGAGGCGGAGGAGCAGCGGCTGTGGCGGGTGGCGACCGGCGCAAGGGGGCGGACAACAGTGGTGGAGGAGTAGCGGTGGCGGCGTCAATGCTTGGGGATGAATCAAAGACGAAAAGACTGAGCGAGGGGGCAGACAGCAGCGAGGGGGCAGACAACAGAGGTGGAGGAGCAACGGCCGTGGCAGGTGGCGACCGGCGTGAGGGGGCGGATAGCGGCGGAAGAGGAGCAGCGGCGGCGACATTGACGCTCGAGGAGGAATCGAAGATGAAGAGAAGAGACTGATAAAGAGACTGAGAGAGAGAGAACCGAAGACGATGAAACTGAAGACGAAGAGATGAGACGCAAGCGTAGGGTTTTGTTTAGTATTTTTTTTTATTATTAAAAAGGTTCCGGTCCAGTTCGGGTGGGTAGGCGGGCGGATCCGCCCACGGAACCGGGAACCGGACCGGTTCCCACCGGTTCCCAAAAATTGGAACCGGGAACCGGACCGATTCCCTCAAGAACCGCCGGTTCCGGGCGGTTTCTGGGTATTTTGCACACCCCTAGCTAGTTGGGCATCTAAAAAAGACGTATCTGAGGACAGACTCTACATATGATAAGTAATTACACCTTGGTGCTTCAGCTTCATAAGGATTGGCGAAGAGCCTTTCTAATGATCCGATCCTATCTCACAAAACCAACCTTAGTCTTATCTTAGTTGTTCGAGCTGATGCGTCCGTTGATTCTGTTGCGTGCGTCTGTATTTGCGTCTAAAACGGCTTCATTACTTCGCTGACTACATTATTTGTTTCACGTAAAGTGTGGAATTCAGCATTAGGTGGAGATTGAAGAGGGAAGTCACAAGTGGATTAACCTTATCTTTCAGAGAGATTTTTACATCGGTTATTTTATTTCAAACGCATTACTGTTATTCCTTGTTATGTCCTTTAGTGTATTTATTGTGTATAACCTGAAGTTTCTTTATTATTAGTCTATGAATAGGGTTTGTACAGTCTCAATAATATAGATCCAACGTAGTCAAAACCAAAATTCTTCTGTGAAATCTCTCGCCATCAATTCTGAGGCCCTTGGTTTTCGTGTGCAACGCGCACATAGTCCTGCAAAAACCGAATCTGTGTTATGAGCACCTGCAACTCAGCATTCTAGAATCCTCCAGAAGATCCACGGCGCTGAGTTGCTTCGCTCGGTCCCTCACGCGCGCTCGTGACGTTTGCAGATCTGGAAGACGACGATGGGGGAGAGAAGGGAGGAGGAAATAGAGAATGGGCCGAGTCTTTCTTGACGGGCTCCCCTTCAGTGGGCTTTCCTTTCTTGCTCTTATTGAACCTCATTTGATGGGCTGCCTAAGGAAATGGGTCGGCTTAGCGAAGTCTCATCGGTGGGCTCTGAGCAATAAATCGAATTCAACTTCGGAGAAAATGAAGCAAAATGGGTCCGCGGGTTTAGATCTGAATCGCGGATTTGGGCGACACGAACTGGGCCAAACTCTTTTTCTTTCTTCTGTTTCATTTATTTATTTGTTTATTTCTGTTCTTTTTTTTATTTATTTAATATCATTATTTTTTTCATCCTCCCAAAAGGATGTAAAGTTTGTGATTTTCGTAAGGCAATATATATATATATATATATATATATATAAAACCTAAACTGATACACATATAATAAATTTACCCATAACCAATGTTTTTATGTCCAAAAATCCCAAATTAGTATATTTGTGACAAAAATACCATCACTTCATTTTTGTTAAATTTTACTATCAAATTATTTAGTGAGATGACTCTATTTTAAGGTTTGTGATTTTTCGTATTATTAATCCAATTTAATGGAAATTAACGAATGGTATTTTAGTTATAAATGTATCAGTTTGAGATTTTTAGTGGTCGAAAAATTAATTTGAGATAAATTTATCATATACATTTATATATATATATATATATATATATAGGATTTTTCGAGCTCAAAAAATTAGTTTTAAATAAATTTATCATAAGTATGTCGGTTTAAAGTTTTTGTGATATTAACACTTCTTGTAACGTCATTTTCCCTTTTCCTCTCTCTTTCTCTCTCTCTCACCGAGCATTTAAGTATTGACAATAGGTTTCAACCAATCTGGCCACGCTACATCGTCATCGTCGTAATATAGTCCGCTCTTTGTTTGTTTGTCTATACATGGATCATGATGTCGTGTCCTCCACTTGACTTTGGTTGTCGCTATCCCACCTGTCCACTAATCTCGCTGTGATTAAAATGGGTCACCAATGTTGAACTTCTGAACCCCCTATTGATGTCCCTCATATTCCAAATAATGCGTCTTTTTAGGCAAAATAACGTAGACAATTCTTAGAAACTTACAAGACACGTCGAGCATCTGTGTTCTTATAATAACAAATGCGTCCCTAGTCCTTTATTTAACCTTTCTCACTGACTAATTAGTTTGTTAATTTTCCGGTGATGTCTTGCCAAAGAATGAGTTCAATTGTTTATTTCTATATGATATAAAATATTTTGTCATAGGATATAACAATTGATAGTAGAGTACATAAATTCATCTGTGACTCGTAACGCATTATCCTCTTGTCTTTTCTCTTGCTAGCATCCGAGCACTAGGAGTGTGCTACAATAGGGCTTCTTGGAAGTGCTTTCAAACCTAATTTGTTCCTACCTTCATATCAACGGTTGTGCATAAAACACGGTAATCGTCCTTTTTTAGTTTTCTCTCACATGCATTCCACTTGAAATCACATCAAACGAGTTCTGTACTATTCGTATATTACTCAGTTTTTGCTAAGGACGAATTCATCCAATTTTTGTTGCAAAGTGATGTGGATTTATGAAAGGCGTATTTTGGGTTCTGGTATACTGTGGGAATGACTTGAATTATCCCAGCGTTCAAGGAGTTCCCTGAACCGGTTCATGAAATTTCGAGTGTCAATTTCCTAGAGAAAGGACGAGAAAAATGTCAGTTCGAAAGCTTGAATGACACTAACTTTAAGACATAGTGCATTTGCTTTCTCTTTGGCGTTGTCTAAGAAATTGTTCACAGGTCGTTTCCGGGGATGGACGTTAAAGTCTGAAATTGACAACTAAATTCTTTCTCCAAGTCGACTTCTTTTTGGCGAGCGGTGCGGATGACGCCGTCGTTTATTTCCCCCATAATAGGATTGTGCTTGAGACAACGATCTGACTAGGAAAACGCGTCCCCGGGATTATTTTAAGACCGCCGATTTTCACTTTGATTCCATCGCTTAGAAGCTTCTAATAGATAAATTAGAACTAAAATGTTGTATTAATAACCCTCAAAACACCATGCGAGTTATATTAGGAAGTAATCAATGAGCTTAGAATGAGTGTCCTTTTGATTTATGTCTTGTAACGTCACAATGCTAGAGTGTCTTATTTTTATGGGGCATAAGTATATACGGATGACATTTCTTTGTTTAATTATTTAGAGAAGTCGAGCATGTATACAATATACATTGGACAGCTGACAAGGCACATTGCAAATTCTTCAAGCAGAAAGCTTGGGACTGTAAAAAAGGCCCCTATGTGAGAAATAATCTCCATCATCTGGAATTTGTATATGAGGAGAAAAAAGTAATTACTTTGACTATACGCTAGGCGGAGTAAAGTGCAAGGATTTAAAGCTCGGGGTTTAATGTACAGGAGAATGAGAGTTAAGGGGTACACTGTAATGACATAGAGTATGTGGTCTTACTTATGAAAGAGTGAGAATTCAGGAGATACAATGAGAAAATTTAGAATTTAGAATTTAATGTGTGAGACGATTAGAATCCAGGGGGTTAAGTGAAAATTTCCATAAACTTCATTTTCCAAGCTTAACGAAGAAAATTATGGAGTAGACTTTGAGAATAGGCTGGGCTTGTTTTTGGCGGGGTTTGAAAAAGGAAGCGAGGAAATGAATGGCTAGGTTGCTTTTATCTGAAGTAGCTTTATGTGTATTCTTCAGGATATCCGGAATTTCGACATCAGATCAAAAATCTTGTTAAATGATATATTAGATGGCACCAACTTTGAATTATTACAACCTCATGTGATCAATTAGGGAACTCCTTTTGTGGTCCAGATCGCCACAAATGGTTTCAGAACAGGACCTCATCCGATAAGTAATGTGTGGTTCCTGAATAAACTAGGCTTCTACTCACTCCTACAAGGATAATGTGTTGAGCAATATGGACCAATACAAAAGTGGACATCAATCGTTTAGTGATACAACACCTTGTTTAAGCTCTCTCTCATCCTGACGATCACTTACATTGCTCATCAAATCAGGTATAATTCTAGTCCCTTTACGAATTATATCCTACTTTAAGGGGTGTGCTGCTCGTATACCAATTTTATATGATCCAACCTGTTTTACATAGGCCAAACCCCTCATCAAAGGTGAGACTTTCCAATTTTATATTTTCTAAGCGCTTAGTTCACGAGATAATGTTTTTGGCCAAAGTAACTTCAAACAATGTACTTTCTTTATTACGCATTTGAGAAGGATTGGTACTTTTAGATGAACGATGAACGGGAGAAAAGTATCAGTCCTCGAAGAAAGAACATTTCGGACCGCATTCTTATCTTCTGTTGGAAACTGTAGCTTTGAAGTGTTAATGGTTGTATACATGAAAGGACCGCAATCGCAATGGGAAAATCGCAACTTCACTAATTCAAAGGAGAAAAAGGCAACCTTACATGGAAATAGAACACAATCAAATAGTAAAACTCCGAGAACAATGAGGACAAGAAAGCCATGTTAGCTCAAAGTTTGCAACCAGAGTTTCCTCCACCTTAGTTCATGGAACCCTAGGTCTTCTCCTTTCGAGAATTCTTCGGGCGTAAAATTCCAGGCTTTAAAATGTCCATTGAGTTTTAGCGGGGAAAAGTACCAAAAAAGTTTTAAATTTATTGCATTTGTATCAATTCAGTTCTAAAATTTTTAATTAAACCAATTTAATCTTAAATCTTTTCATATTAGTATCAATCAAATCCACACGGCCAAGTTAGGCTGATTTTTATGTTAATATCAATCAAGTCCATTTGGCCAATTTAAGTCGGAAATCGGTGACATGGATACCGACGATCCTACATGGCATCGTCGGCAATGACGTGGACATTTTCAAATGACTTTTTATTAATTTTAGATTTTTTAATTATTTTTTTTAAATCATTTTCCTCCCCCCCCCCTTTTTCCCTTTCTTTGAACTGTGGCCAATACTAGCCATGGGCGGTGACCGACCATAGGCAAGGTCAACGAGGGCATCGTGGCCCTCACTAGCCACAATCAAGGGTCGCCCTCCCTGGATCTAGCGAGGGCGAGACCCTCACAACTTGGGCAAGGGTGGTCCTTGCTAGATTTGGCTAGAGTGGCCCTCACCGAATCGACCAAGGGCTCAACCCTTGCCGGCTGCCCTTGCCTAGGCCACAAAGAGTGCTCGCTAGATCCAGCAAGGGCAACCCTCACCCAGGTGGCAAGGGTCGAGCCCTTGCTGTTTAAGTGAGGGCTGCCCTAGCCCAGGCTGCGAGGGCCTTACCCTCACTAGATCCGGCAAGAGCAATCCTTATCAGCCCCCACCTGTGGCTAGTCGCCGGCAATGGCCAGAACTAGCCATAGTCCAAGGAAAGGAGAAAAAAAAGGAAAAATTTAATTTCTACATCAACATCAGCGATGCCACATAAGATCGCCAGCATCCACATCACTGATTTCCAACCTAAATTGCCAGATGGACTGAACTTGTACTAATGTGAAAAAGTTTAGGACGAAATTGATTTAATTGAAAGGTTTATGACTAAATTGGTACTAACACAATAGGTTTGAGACTTTTTTTGGTACCTTTCCCTATTTTAGTGCTACTATTACTTATGTTCACTGATAATAGAAATTGATGATTAACAGGCACGAGCTTTTACGAGCAAAAGATAGCGCAACATGAACTCTCAACACATGACATGCATTCTGTCTTTACTTCTGTGTGAAAGTACTAGTCTACATTTCGCCCTTACCCTCTTTTTGTGTATGACGTTGGCGGCCGACTTTGGACGCCACAGCCTGATCACTGCTCGAGAAACTAGATGCTCTCTCGACAAACAATTCCTCTACAATTCCTCTTCCAAGGTTTCTGAATTGGTAGTGCATCCGCAGTTTGTAATGGTCCATGACATAAAAGACATGCCAATGAAGACCTTGATTGTGCGACTTGGAAACAACTCACAAGACTTCCACATAGGAATTGCTTCGTCTACTTGTTCACAGGCTATATGACATGCAATATCAAGGAAAATCTATTTTTGCTCACCTCTAACATTTCGTAATTTACCTTTAATTTATCCTGAACTTTTTCGTCAGGCATTTTGTCTAAACTTTTCTAACTTGTCTTTCCGCACCATTTTACTTTTGTAGTAGAGAAGATCCGATAACCTTAAAAGACACCGGAAGACTACCTGTGGTTTAGGCGATCATGGTTGAGATGCTGTCGTAATTGAAAAGTTTAGCGACAGCAAAAAAACTCACAATACCTTTATATAGTAATGATTTTGATTTGTTTCTGTTAACTTGTCTTTTGGTAGTTTTGTCTACGCCTAATGTTGCTTGTAGAGCTATCTTAGCTCCGAAAGGAGATCTTGGAAGTCCCCAACAAAGTTTCCTCCATCGAATTCAAGTAACCTTAACTTTACCAGCTCTGAAATGTCTTCACGTGTAATATTGCACACTTGAGATTGCCCCCTAGTTTGAGTGCCATTATTTTTCCGTCCCCTAGGAAAGGAAATTATAGCTATGTTAGCCTCTGCTTTGGTGGACATATAGAAAAAAGGCTCATGAATTTAAATCAATATATTTTCACTTTGTTGGTAAAAGAACGAAAATCCCTTTGATCAACGAGTCATAATTTCGTAGTCCACCTATAAGTATATCAACCTGTTACCACAGCCTAACCAACCTGGCAGAAGGCAAGAAATCTCTCACATGAGATAATAAATACCCAAAGCACAACTTAGCCAGAAGTTCGCTAACAACGTGGGCATATGACTCCCTTACCAATGAGCTACCATGCTCAATCATAAATTAACATAGTATCAACCTATTCTGTTTTCTAAATAGAGTGAAAAGTAGAACTTTAGTTAACACGTACCTCTTGTCTTTGTATAACATTCATGGCTATGGTGGAACACCATATTCTACTACACTCTCTAGGATGTTCGATGCACTCCTTGTGAACAAGTTCCCTCCCTAAATCTCTGAATTGATCATCATCCAAATGTTGTCATTCATAATTTTTATCAGAGACATTTTAACAAGAACTGAGATTGCTTGTAGGGTAAAAAATCACAAGCTTTCCATATAGAAATTGCATCACTTCTTTTTTTGCGAGCCATGTGACATGCAATGTCAAGGAATTTTTCTTTCTACTCATATGCCAACATGTCATAACTTACCTTCAATATGTCCTGAACTTGTTTGTGTGGCATTTTCTTCAGCTTGGCTAATACATCATCCCAACCTTCTTCGCTCTCGTTGCAAAGTGATGATCCGATGACCACAAGGGCTAGCGGAAGTCCACGGGTGATTTTCACAATTTCTCTTGTTATTTTATCATATTCAAGGGGAGGAGTATCACTCTCAAATGCATATCTACTGAAAAGTTGAATGGCAAGAGAATCATGCATCTCCCCCATTTCATAGAACTGATATGCTTTCGGATGCATTGAGACATTATTCTTGTATATTTTCAAAAAATTAATGTCCCTAGTTGTCACAATAATTCTACTTCCCAAACCGAACCAATCGCATTTTTCTGCTAATTTCACAAGCTGGTCCCTTTTATCCAAATTATCAAGGACAATCAAAACTTTCTTGTGGCGGCATCTTCCCCTAATCATGTTGATCCCAGAGTCAGTATCTTGAACTTTTATGGATTGAGACTTGAGGATTTCAGACAATAATCTGTTTTGCAATTTCACAATTTTACCCAATTGTGAAAATTCGCAAACATCTGACAGAAAGCTGCAACCTTGAAACTGAGAAGCGATTTGGTTGAAAACAACTTTGGCAAGAGTTGTCTTACCAATTCCACTCATTCCATGTATCACAACAAATCGTACATCAAGAGAATCTTTGCCTAACAAATCCATCACTGCTTGCACATGATCATCGATTCCAATTAAATGATCAGGAACCACTCCAACTCCTCTTGACAGTTTCCTCGAAACCTCGTTGGTAACAAGTTTAATAAGTTCGCCTTGGCTGCCAAACAAGAAATTTAGATTGAGTCACAACATAAAGAACATCAGGTTCCAGGATTTTCTAAATGTGATTTTGGCATTCACGTCAGTGGCGGAAATAGTAAAATTTATTTAGCAGCCAAAGCAAATTGAGGCCGAGATATCTATAATAAACACGCACATGCATCACGTCTTTTATAATGAGGAAGGAACAAAATTACACAGACAAAAAGAGAGAAGGAGATTTGTAGTAAAACTACCAAGTCAAAAACACAACAATCAGAAGTTAACGCCCATGGCGTGGAACCTTAAACTCGAGAAAACAACACATTCACGGAAAAATAACCACAGAGAAATACACTGTCATCCTTGAAATATGGAGAAAAGTACCAAAATAGTCCTAAACCTTTTATATCAGTACCAATTGAATCCTAAACTTTTTAATTGGACCAATTTAGTCATAAACATTTTCACATTGGTACCAATTCAGTCCATCTTACTAATTTAAGCTGGAAATTGCTGACGTGGCCGCCGGTGGTCTTATGTGGCGCCACGTGGATAAATTTTATAATTTTTTATAATTTTTTTTAAATTTTAAATTCTTTTTTTCTTTTTCCTTTTTTTTTTCTTTTTTTTTTTTTCTCTTTTTTCCTTACCCTTGGCTAGCGAGGTTGCCAGCCGGCCAATTATCGTCAGCCACAAGCTGGTCGGGGCGAGGGGCCCCGCGCCCTCGCCGGCCATTGGCGAGGGTGCGGCAGCCCTAGCTCGTGCGGGCAAGGGTGCGGTAGCCATCACCCAGATCCAGGCAAGCTACATCTACCGCATCTGGAGATCCATCACCTCTGATCGCGACATGGTCACCCGAGCCTTCGCGGCCCCCGGAGGTTGAAGGAGGTGGTCGGTGTCCCAAGCTTGGGTAGCTTCTAGAGGGATAACAGTGTGGGGAAGTTCGCGATCTCGCACCAGATTAAGCGCGGCGATAGCATCACGAGCCTCGCTTGGGTAGGCGAGGTCACCGTGGCCCTCGCCTAGGCAGGCGAGGGCCGCCGCACCCTCGCTTGGATCTAGGCGAGGGCCGCCACACCCTCGCCCGCCACGATCGAGGGCTGCCATGCCCTCGCCTCTGGCTGGCGAGGACACAAAGGCCCTCGCTAGCCAACAGGCAAGGGTTTCGACCCTCGCTTGGATCTGAGCGGGGGCCGTCGCCCTCGCTTGTGGCCGGCGAGGGTGCGGCAACCCTCGCTAGTGGCTAGCGAGGGCGCAAGGCCCTCGCCCGACCAACTTGTGGCCGGCGATGATCGGCCGGCCGGTGACCTCGTCGGCCAAGGGTAAGGAAAAAAGAAAAGAAAAAAAGAAAAAAAGAAAAAAAAATTTAAAAAATTTGAAAAATTTGAAAAAAATATAAATAAATTATAAAATTTGTCCACGTGACTCCACATAAGATTGCGGGTAGCCACGTCAGTAATTTCCGGCTTAAATTAGCCGGATGGACTGAATTGGTACCAATGTGAAAATGTTTAGGACTAAATTAATTCAATTAAAAAGTTTAGGACTGAATTGGTATCGATATAAAAAGTTTATGACTATTTTGGTACTTTCCCCTTGAAATATGCAAGTATCACGTTTATGCTTTGAAAGAACTAATTCCTGGAAATTTAAACCACCCAAAAGTTAATACCAAATTAGTCAATAACGCTACTCTTTTGTTGGATGCTCGGCATAGGATATAACTTCATCTTGGTGGACTGATAATATTTTCATTATTAACAACAATTTGTGCTTAAACATTTTTGTTGATGATAAAAGTATTTTTAGTTGATTCGTTGTCATAAACTATATTAATAATTATCTTTAGGGAAAATATTTTCTAAATCATCATCGACTTTGAGCAAGGAAAATGTGCCGTCTAAATTAATTTTCTCAACAAATTTAAGTGAAAGCCTCCACAAACAGCTAAACGTTCTTTCCTTAATTATGCAACCGGCTAAATCTCTCCATTTGATCTTGGTAAACATAACAAACATTCAAGAATCTCCTAGATATTTCAAATAACCGTACTAATTATAGTCCCTGACACAATTATTTATCACTTGTAGCTAATAGCTTGTTAGAATATATGATCCAATTTTTAAAATTTTCTAAGATGGACAATTGCTAATGCAGTCTAGAAAAAATCTTACAAAAGATATGGTATTTGTGGACCTGGACAGGTCTTTAAACTGTTCCGTTTATCGGAGTTAATCCCAGACGTAAAATTGGGTAATAATAAATCTTTGGGGGGAAATTAACCAAAATGGGAAATCCCCCAGACCTAATTCCCGTGAAGCCTTCTCCAGGGTATGCCGAGTTAAAGACCACATGGGCAGCATTCTAGAGGAATCCAGATTGAGAAGTTGTCAAAGAATAAGGCCTGAAAATGTCGGCAACCTAGATTAGAAATATCTTGTAAATAATTCAACAATTGTAGAAGAGAGTCGGTGGAGCTGCTCTATAAATTGAGCTTAGAATCATCGTCGTGGTAGTGTGTGCAGGGAGCATGTACTAAAGTGCATGTCCTCTAGCTCCCTCACCATTCAAACTATGCCATGGATACTCCACATAACAACTATGGAATTGTATTTCCATATCCCATAGCCTACCATCCCTTAAATGCTCATGTGGATACCTTGCCCTTTGGTCATTCCTTTACATCAACTATACCATACGCATATGCACTTGCATACATTCAAATCACAAATTATCATCAATGTCAAAATTTCAACATAGCTATACAAGATTATCAATTCCAGCAAATCAGAAATCATTTGTTCTCTTTCCTTTTTGAAGGTCCCATAAATTACACTCGAATCTCTTAACGTCATTCTCAAGATCCCCTAAACAACAACCCTCGAAATAAATTTCGATGGATCGGATTGTCACTTCAGAAAACGTCACGTTCAGTAAAGCCAATTTACCAGAGAATGAACATAAAAATTTAAAAAGGTTTCTTGTCCTCGAGTCACATCAGATTTATTCTTTGCACAAAATAGGGGAAAACAGTTGGAAATCGGCAACTCTCTTACCCGATATCTTTGCAGTGCCATCCTTTGATCGAAGCCACCTCTGTTAGAGCCTCCTTCCACCGCCGTAATTCATCGTAGCTGAACCTGTCCTCATGCTTTTTCAATGCATCAATGTATAATCCAGTTCCAAGCTTAACATCATATGGATCAACGTTGAAAAAAATGGGAAGAATCGCTTTGTCAGTCGATCTTCTCGAGCATTCCACCATGTGGACAAGCTCACGAAGACACCATGCACTAGATGCGTAATCTCTAGAGAAGATGGGCACATAAATTCTGGAGTTGTTGATCGCACGTAGAAGCTCGCCTCCAATCTCTTCACCCTTTCGGATCTCTACATCATCTAGGAAGACGCGGATCCCAGCTCCATCCAGGGAGTGATAGAGGTGATCGGTAAAGTTAAGCCGCGTATCCGGCCCTCTGAAATTTAAAAACACATCAAATTCATCTCCCAGTGACTCACTACCCCCACCGGTGGAGGACGATGTTGCTGCATCCGAGTCGTCCCTTTTTCTCTTCATCGTCACCAACGCCAAAGTGCTGAGCTGAACTACTTCTGGCGTGCGCGATTCCAGGAGAGGATGTCGTTTGTTAAAAAGCTAAAAAGTGCAGTAAGTCACTTTTGCTTTCCTTTGACCCGGCATTTTTATTCCATTTTCTCGTCACATTTTGCATTTTCCCAAGGGAACTGCTAGCGATCGCGCGTGCTCAGTGCCTCAGAGAAAGACTTTGAATCTTGGGGGCACAAGCCTCCCAACATTTCAAGGAAGTCCCAGAGAAAAAATCAGCTGGTCCCCCATTGTCAAGTCAGCGGTCTATTGACAGAGGAAAGGACAAAAATTTAATTTGGACTGGAAGTCCCTCGCGTCTCTAGCGACCTCATACCTACACATAGCACTCGACGATTGGTTTGAGACCACACCGACTTGACGGTATACCTAATATCTTCTCATGTCAAAAGACATCCCATCCGGACCTGGATTTTTTTATGAGCGGTCTTCACACGCCACTCGGGATTCTTGGCCGTCACAGAGCGGAAAACTCTACGGTGAGTAAATCTACAAGAATGACCGTGCTTTATAAATGCCATCACGCGTTCACACAACATTCTCGTTTGAGCTTGTAAGCGATAAAATCTTTCCTGTAAAATGGTCTAGCTAATTCCACGAGCGTGCACGCATGTTTGTGTCCACTTAAATTGATATCATCCAAATTGTTAAGTATGTAGGTTTTATGATAAAAGCATTAGAAAAATCTATTATGATGTTTTGAAAATAACATAATAAAAGTTATTAATGTGTTTAATGATTGAGTAAAAGACTATATATATGATATAACATGTAAATTATGTTATAAAATATTATACATGAAAGAGTCAAAAGACTGAATGAATATATTCGGATTATGTTTAGACCTTAAGGCTGAATATGTTCAGAAGCGGAATGTTTTCAAACTTACATCTATATTGTAATGTCTACTTCAATTGAAACAAACTTAGATTTTACATATAAAACGAGATACAAATTCACCAGAACGTGATATGCCTAGAATGACACAAGTACAGAACATGATCTAGAACGTGACAAGTTTAGAACAAATCAAGTTCAGAATGTAGCTGGTTCAGAACATAGTAGATTCAAAATGAAACAAGTTCAGAACGAAACAACCTAACAGAACATGACACAAGCCCAAAATGTATAATGGGATGGTGATCTAGTTTGGATTTCATATCAAGATAGATTTAATTGACTCAATCTAATTGATTGACAATTAAATCTTGAAGACAAGAACTTTCTAAATAAAGAAACTCTATTTATGGAAACCAAAATTCTATTTGTATGAGCGATTGGAATCAATTAGGGATTATATCTTTGTTACTCAACGGCTACCTAATTTTCTTGATACAGATATATCTAACGGGTAAATTAGAAGACAATCCTCTAGATATTATCCAATGGCTAGTTTCGAAGTGGAAGAATATTTAAGGATACCAAGGACCGAGAAGGAAAAAAAAAAAAAAAAAAGAGACGAAGCATAGAATCTAGAATTCCAAAATTTGAGCAAATTTCGATCATACACTTGTTTTTTGTAAGCTTAAATGTTTGTAATCATAAGAGAAATACCAAAAGAACAACTTAACGAGATAGTGTGATCTACCATTGAGTGTTTGTACTC
This sequence comes from Eucalyptus decipiens, assembly GCA_014182575.1. Lineage (NCBI taxonomy): Eukaryota > Viridiplantae > Streptophyta > Magnoliopsida > Myrtales > Myrtaceae > Eucalyptus > Eucalyptus decipiens. The sequence continues at coordinate 48,802,670 of CM024614.1, forward strand.
AAAGTTATAATCTCTTGTTGATCATACAGTGGGATCTAGTTAGTAGGCTGTTAGCACAGGAAAGTGGACAAAAACTTGATCTAAACCGAATTACTATAAATTTCATGTGCAACATTCTCTTCCCTTAACTCTTCTTATTTAAGTCTATTGTCCACTTACAGGTTATTTTAGAAGTTTGTTTCATCGTATAACAGATTCTAAATATCTACCAAAAGTCTGGTGGCTTGTTATCATACTCTGATCTTTATTCAGACTTTACTCATAACTTATTTTATTCCGCATATATTTGTCAAAACTTCTTTTAAACACCTATTTACCCCATCTAGATATTTGTACCAGCATTATCAATTGGTATCAGAGCCAAGTGCTCATTTCTTTATTAAGCTAAAGACTTTTTATGGCTAGTATCTTCGCACCAGCACTTATCGAGGGTCAAAGCAACACCAGACCATCTTATTTTGATGGAAAAAAAATACAATGTTTGGAAGAATAGAATGAAGGCACTCTTAAAAATCCAAAGATCCCTTGCAATGAGATTTTGTGGAAAAATGAATCAATTCCCATTGTTGTGTCTACATCAACAAGAATGGCAAAAACAAAGAAACCGAACCCCCTACTCCTATGCTTCGGACGGAGATGTCCAAAAGAGAAGCATTGGATGCAAAAGCCATTTATTTTTTATATTATGCATTGTCTTCTACTAATTATAATAGAATCTCTTCATGTGAAATAGCTAAAGAAGTCTGGAATAGACTTCATGTTACTTATAAAGGTACAGATCGTGTAAATGAGACAAAAGTGAACATTCTGCTTGGTGAATATGAGTCTTTCAAAATGAAACCTGGTGAATCCATCGGAGACATGTTTAGTTATTTTACAAAAATTGTAGATGGTTTAACATATCAAGGACAACCAATTTATGCTCTCACGAGAGTCAATAAACTTCTGTGAGGCCTCTTAAAAGATTGGAATCACGTCAAGACCTCAAACCAAGAGATGCATGGAATTATGCCACTCTCCGTTAATGAATTGATTGGCACTTTTCAATTATACAAAGTGGAACAAATCATTGATGAAGATCCCAAAGGTAAGAAGTCTATTGCACTTAAATCTAATGCTGATTTTGATGATATAGACTCAAAAAATGACATGGACGATGAAGAACTTACTTTTATGATCAAGAAATTCAAAAAAATTGAGTAGAAAATGAAGAAAGTTCAATTGGAAGAAACAATACAAACAGAATGGGCAGAAAAGAATAATAAAAGAAAATGATGAACAGGGAAATATATACTTGATGATACATTTAGACTCATACTCATATTCAAATTCAGAATCAGAATCAAACACAGAACTTGAGGTAAATTTCCCCGAAATCCCTTATAAGGTATCTAAATATATTGATGAATTGTGCTTATTTATCAAGTCTACTTTTAAAAGAATTCTTGAACTAAAAAATGAGAATTCATGGCTTAGGCAACGGGATCTTTCTCAAAAAGAAAAGTTTGAAATTTTGCAAAATGATTTTCTACAAATAAAAGAAAATAGAGATTTACTTGTAAAAAAAAATGGTTTTTAAAAAAAAAACTTTTCAAATATTTCAACAAAATTTTCAAAGGGTTCAAAAACATTAGAGCATATCATTTCCATACAAGTACCTTACTATAATAAGTCAAGACTTAATTTCAATAAAGAAAGTGATTTTCTAATAGGCTTTTCTAAAGTTAATGAGAGACTTAGACAAAAACCTCCTAGATTTATGTACAAGAAGCATTTTCAAATGATCTTTACAAAACTTGTTGGTCAAAATACCCTCAAGTGTTCAAATTGTAGAGACTCAAAACACTTTGAAAAAGAATGTCTTAAAGTCTGAAGGCTTGTTAAGAAAAATTTTGTAAAAATAACATTCTACTAACTCTCATAGACCCAAGAAAATTTGAGTACCAAAAAAAAAAAAAAAGAGAGAGAGATGAGTTGTTTTTGTAGGAAATAAAGGAAAAGAAGAAAGAGAATTTGATAAGGAATGTATATTTTTTCAAATTCTTAATTTGGTTTGGGTACATAATTTAAAAATTCTCATTATACTTCATATTCGATGTATCATCTTTGTGCCTCGGTTGATTTACATTTTATAATGACCGTATTCTATGATATGTTACATTGAAGAAAGAATTATATGATATATTTTTTTTATAATTCGTAAGATGGAATTTGTTTAAATAATTCGATTGATTGATATGTTGCTTTCGATTTAGAAATAATTTGATTGACTAGACAAATACTCGAGGATATTATTCTCTCTAATCTTATGATGCTTTGCTTAGTGAGATTTTTTTTGAGATATTATTATGCAATATATTTTCCTTAAATACCCTATTGAGATGAGTTGGGAAAGTATCATTGAGTTTCTATGGAGAATTTCCTATTTTGCTCTAATGTCAAGGAATGATCCAAATACAAGGATACTTGGAAAGAAATAAGTTTATTATAGGAAACTCCACAAAGGAAGAATGATTGCAAATCTACGCAAAGTATGGTACAATCAGAAAAGTATCTCATGCAAAGATTGACAATAATCATCTTTAAATCAATGGTATATTTCAAATATATAACTTGGGTAAGAGAATAATTTTTTTATCACCCGACCTTGCAAATTTCTACATGCATTTATCATAATTTTGGATGATTGTTTATAATTTATATTGCTAATATTTCTTGTCATAAATATAAGGTATTGCAATTTTGTTTTTTTACTTGATTTGGTGTGTGATAGAAATATCTACTTTCTTTTTGCAAAATGCATCAATAATATGTTTTTGAGATTTATGCTTAAGGAAATTATTTTAATCGTGAAAGATATTATTGCATATTCATTGATACTCTTGTTATATTCTTAGAAGATATCTTATATCTAGAAAGTTTGATCCGCAAATCAGAGGAATGTATTACATTATATTTTTGCAAAGTTTGTTATTTGTTTTATAAGAATTTCCAATTGACAAAAGTATACGTTTGGAAAGCTTAATTCAAAAATTGTGGAGATTCTGTACTATTTTCTGGAGGCTCGAAAAATTCTCCTTCTTGTGCAGAGTTCTCGCAAATTATTGAGCAAGCTCCTAATGTGTCATATGAAAGTTTGTTGAGTTTATACAAATTGAAGAACTTGATTGAAGAAAACAAATTTTTATCTCGAATTCCAAAAATTAAACGATCATTGCAGATGTTGTTGTTATGAAGGAAATAAAGGAACAATGTTTTGTTCAATGTGCATAAGCCACAATAAGTGCTATTCACAAATATTATCATGATGATAGGGGGGAGAAAGTGAATCCAAAAGAAATGGGAAGAATCCTGATCTTCTCAAAAAGGCAACAAATTGAGGGGGTATTGGTCAATTATGGAAAAATCTTTTTGAATTGATCATGATCTTGATTATTATGGAAGGAAGGAAAAGGTAAATGTGTTAGAACTTGTTAAGTTCTACAAAATCCGGTTAGTGCATATTTTATTACTTTTTGTCATTAACAAATCTATTATTTATATTATCATTTTATTATGACAAAAATGGTGAGTAAATTTTATAACGCATCCGTGATTCTCATTAGATATTTGCTAATACATATGATAAACATGAGCTATATTACATATCTTTGATATTCGACTTATTTTGTAGAAGCTGATGGTTTTAGAAATTATGCAAAATATATTTGTTATCGGTTTATATTCTCTATGTGATACTCTTTTCATTGTTATCACTTTTTCATTATGATGAAAATGGGAAGAGAATATAAATATGCATATGTGTTGATGTTTTTTAAGTTGCAATTATCTTGTGATTATCTTTGCATATGATTATCTGTCTTTATATTATTATGCTCAATCTATTTATTATCTTCTTATTTGAATTATGTTCTTCGAATATCTCAACTTTGGAGACTACGTTATGTGCTTAAAGTTGCCCTGATTTATTAATATCTTTAAAATCATGTTTACATATTTACATATTTAAAGATTGTTTTGTCATCATCAAAAAGCAGGAAATGTTTTGAAGATGATAAAATAAATCAAATGCTACTAACATGTTTAATGATTGAGTAAAAAACTATGCAGATGATATAACGTGTAAATGATATGATCAAAGATTATACATGAAGAAGTCAGAAGACTAGATGAATATATTCAAACTGTGTCTAGCTCTTAAAGTTAAGTATGTTCAAAAGCAAAATATATTTAAATTTACATCCAGATTATAAAGTCTACTTCAGATGAAATAGACTCGGATTTTATATACATAACGAGACACAAGTCTAGTATGTGACAAAGTCTAGAACGTGATATATCCAAAACGACACAAGTACAGAACATGATCTAGAACGTAACAATTTCAAAATGAAGCAAGTTCAGAATGTAGTTGGTTTAAAATGTAGCAGATTCAGAACGAAGCAAATTCAGAATGAAACAACTTGACAGAATATGACAGAAGCCCAAAACGTATAACAGTTGGTGATCTGGTTTGAATTTCATACCAAGATAGATTTGATTGATCCAATCTAATTGGTTGACAATTGTATCTTAAAGACAAAAACTTTTTAAACGAAACTGCTATCTAATCTTCTTGATACATATCTATCCAACCAATAGATTGGAATACGATCCTCTAGATACTATTCAATGGTTAGTTTGGAAGTGAAAGAGTATTTAAGAAGACCAAGAACCGAGAAGCAAAAGAAAAAAGAAAGCGTAGAACCAAGAATTTCAAAGTTTAAGCAAACTTCGATCTTTTATAAGCTTAAACATTTGTAATCGTGAGAGAAATACTAAGGGACTGCATGGTAACATTCCCAAAAAGTGTTCCCGGAACACTTCTGTACGGATTTTGTTCCCGGGAACAAAAAAAGAACAGAAACGCGTTTGGTTGCGTTTCTGTTCTTTTTTTGTTTTTTTGTTCCCGGAACAAAATGGGAACAGAAAAAAGAAACAACAATTTGTTGTTTTTGTTTAGAAAACAAAAATGAAGAAACATTTCCGGCGAGCTTCTTCTCTCTCTTCTTCTTCTTTCTTCTTTTCTTCTTCTTTTTTTTTTTTTTTCTTTTTTCTTTCGCCGGCCCGGCCATGGCCGGCGACCGGCCGTCGAGGCTCGGGCTCGCCGGAGGCCGAGGCGCCGCCCCGGCGAGGCTCGGGCTCGCCGGATCCGGGCGAGCTCGAGCTCGCCCGGCCCATGGCGAGGCTTGGCCTCGCCGGATCCGGGCGAGCCCGAGCTTGCCCGGCCAAGGCGAGGCTCGGCCTCGCCCGCGCGGCGACGCCGAGCCTCGCCTTGGCCGGGCGAGCTCGGGCTCGCCGATCCGGCGAGCCTCGCCGTGGCCGGGCGAGGCCGCGCCCCGTCGGCCGGTCGCCGGAGGCCGATGACCGGCCGAAAAAGTAAAAATAAAAAAGAAAGGAAAAATGAAAAATAAAATAAAAATGTTTAAAAAATTAAAAGAAACAAAAAAAGAATAAAATTTACCAAACGTGTTTCGTTCATTTTTTATTAGGACCAAACGTTACCAAACGCGTTCTTTTGTTCAAGAATTGTTCCCCGGAACAGAAACATTTTTTTGTTTTTGTTTGTTGAACAAAAAAAGAATGTTAAACGTTACCATTCGCACCCTAAAAGAGTGACTTATAAGATAGTGTGATTTACCACTGAGTGTTTACACTCAAGAATTATTAGCGTGAGGAAGTATACGTAAGCTTGATGTAAGCTAAACCACTATAAATTTCACATATAACTTTCTCTTCATTTAACTCTTCTTATTTAAGTTTGTTGCACACTTGTAGGTTATTTTGGAAGTCTGTTCCATCGCATAACAGATTCTAAATATCTACTAAAAGTCTGTTGGCTCATTTATCAAACTCTGATCTTTATTCAAACTTTCCTTGTACTTATTTTATTCTGCGTTTATTTGTTAATATTTATTTTAAACACTTATTCATCCTCTCTAGGTGTTCATACTAGCATTATCATAAGGGTACTTAACCAGTGATCTAAATGAACTGATTTATCCTGTTTGTGTCGTGCAAATTCTTTTCTATTCTCGGCAGAGTGTCGGAGAGATCTGGGTGTCATGATACTTGTGTGAGAAAGTGCATAGTGTGTGTGGTTGGGTGTTAAATTGTACCAGAGGATGAAAATCTACAATCTGATATATAGGGTCGTCGTATAGTAAATGACGTAGAGTGCCTATAAATGAGTAATGTAGAATTGACGGATAAAAGATTTTGAGAGTCTAAGATGAAACTGAAATATATGATCTTTCATAAATCCATGTCTATTTAAATGATCATTTTATTATATAAATGAGACAAGGTCCCTGTAATTGAGTTTTGTAAGACAAATGCAATCTTCATATGATTTCTTCATTATAAGAATCGAATTAATTGGGTTTCTGCTGCTGCCCTTTTCCATGCAGTTGTCGGCAGTAATTCCCATTATTTTAGCCACCAAGAGTTTATTATTGGAGAGAAGAAAGGGGGCAGGTTGAGGGATTATTCTAAGTGTTCGTATCAGATTAGTGCAGAACTCTACGTGGGGGTATGTGTTGCGCGAGCAAATACGTTGTGTTTTCGATCAATCTGACCTAATTCCAGAATAAATTGCTGACAACTTTTTAGCCAACTATTTTCCATTGACAATCTGTCAGTAGCCTCCGTAATGCTAATTCCTAATTGGGGCAAGAAAAACATGTGGCTTTTCGACTTCAATCTCGATCGGGTCTTGTCCATCTCCCATGTATTTTCCCCCATGGGTTGATCCATCATGTCATGAAGGATGACAAGAAACACCAAAACAGAGCCGAGAGCTTCGTATTTAGGCCATCTATTTTATTTCGACTGATACATAACTCTTTTTCCTTTTTCCTTTTTTCCCTAAATTAGTGGATTTCGGAGTCTTCAATATGAGTAATCTCAATGGATGTCGGACATAGCCCCCGGAATTACTCTTAAAAAGAGACATTGTGATTAAAATATAGGATTGACTAAATCCGAACTGAATATACAAACTATTGAGTAAGTGTGATACAATCACTTTAAGACCAAAAGCTCGACATGAATCCAAATCTGTATTCATTCCTCCACATATGTAATGGATTATACAAACGGAAAATTGTTCAAAAAGTCATAAATTTATTATACTTTTATCAATTTAATCATAAATCTTTCAATTTTACCAATTGAATTCTAAACATTTCATATTTTATCAATTAAGTTAATTTGACTAATTTTAACTGAAAATTGCTGACATTTATACTAGCAGTCCCAATAGAACGGCCAACGCTTACGTTGACAATTTTTAATAAATTTTTTAAAATTTTGAATTTTTAAATTTTTTTTATTATTTTCTATTTTTCCATTTTCTTTCTCAACCCGTGCTGACCATCAAGCAAGGGCGGCGAGGCCGCTGCCGCCACCAAAGCCAACACGAGCCTCTGGTTGGAGAGCTTCGGCGGCAGCTCAGGAAGGATTATGGAGGGTAGGAAGGGGAAGGAGGAGAGGGAGATCTGGGCGCAGCCAGGAAGACGGTGGTGGGGCGAGATTGGACTCTAGCACTGATGAGGTTCTCGTTCTCGTTGATGTCGGACTGGGAGGAGGCGTGGAGAGGGATGGCGTCGTTGTGGGCGTGCGACATCTTTCCTTCTTCTCGGGGAAGTGTTGGGGCTCGTGGGTTTCTCGGGAAAGTTCTTAGTGGGTGATGGAAATGCTGGAGAGAGAGAGAGAGAGAGAGAGATTGGCTGTTCAGAAAGGGAGCGAGATCCGGAGAGTAGAATGAAGCAGAGAGACGGAGTACAAGGTGGCGGCAAATGTGGAGGAAATGCGAGCGACGATGCGCAAACTCGACGTCTTCGCCAAATTGGGGATTTTGAAATTTTTAACATAATATGTGTGTATATGTGGATATGTACATCGGCCAAGTTTTGTCCGGTTAAGTGCCATTCCCGGTCTTTTGCACACTCTTAGGCATAAAAGGAAAAAAATTATCAAAAAAATCATAAATATATTATACTTATATCAATTTAGTCATAAATGTTTTAATTTGGACAATATAGTCTTAAAAATTTTAACAATTTATCAATTTAGTTCTAAACATTTCAATTGTATTAATTTAATTTTAAATATTTTGACAAGTTATCAATTTGATTCTTCTAATTAATTTTAGCCAAAATCACTGATATTGCAAATAGTCAATGTCAGCCGTCCTTTATGATATGACCACATTGACGGAGATAATTTTTTAAAATTTCTTTCTGAAATTTTTTTCCTTTTCTTTTGTTCCCTTTTCCCCTTTGCCAGCCGTCGTCGGGTTGCCGGCAGAGGTCACCAGCCGTCGGCGAGGGCCTTGATGCCCTCGTTAGCCTTAGGTGATGGTTACCGTCGCCTCAGCTGGGCTTTCCCTCTGTTAGGGTGACCCTCGCCAGCAGAGGCTTGGGTGTTCTGAAGTTCAAGACATTGACTTTAAGACCGAAGATTGAGTTTGTGTTTCTTCCTTGATCGTCAATTCGTCTGTTTAATGCATAAAGACCAGTTGCGTCGAAGTTTCCGTTCTCAAGTGACGATCAACATGGCATGCCTGGCATTTCTCTAACCCGTGTAATTTAAGCGCAAACATGAATAGACGAAAAACCAACACGTATTGGAGAAAAACGAAGTTCAAAGTCTGACAAGGTTATTGTAGCAGCCACCAATTCACAGGCGAAGGACTCCTTCGTTTCTTAATTGATGAGGACCTGTAGACCTTTGCAATGCGATTTAGAAAATTTTTTGGCCGCAAATGACCCAAATAATTAGCCGCAAAAAGATTTGAGTCTCATCACATGTTACGTACAAGAATTAAAAGAGAGCTAAACGTAGCATCTTTTCAATGTCAGTGAAAGGGTAAGAATGTTATGTATTCACAAGCTACAAATAGGGAAGATGGTGAGGGAACAAAGCCAATCAGACGCAGGCAGTAGCTTCTCAGCATGCCATTCAAATGCTGTACTAGTAAATGCAAGGCAGCATCCCACATTTGGAAAGAAACGACTCACGTGTTTCCTTGTTCGCTACAATAGGCAAACTTTCCAAGGAGTCGCAATGAGATATCTCCAACTTCTTTATGTTCTGTAAGCTGGACAAATCTGGTAGCTCTTTCAAAGACGGGCAAGACCAAATTGTTAAACTCTCCACTGATTCTGATTGTTTCAGACCTTGAATCTCAACTAGCAAAGGGCAATGACTAACCTCCAAAACCACTAGCTTTCTTAAGCTTTGTATATGGGACAGTCTCTTAAGGAATAGACAGTGCAATACATGCAATTCTCTTAGGTTCTCCAACTGTCCAATCACATCAAGTGGAATTTCTGTTAAGCACGACCTGCACACATCCATTCTGGACAAATATTTTAAGGAGTGAAGGCATGACCATCCATCTGTGGACTCAAGATCATAGAACCTCAAGAACTTAATTTTGGGCGGAATCCAATTGAGAGATTGAAAGGTGAAGTCAGGTAATTCGAGACATTCGAGTTCAGTGAGGGCACAAAAGTCAGCAGGTAACACAGTCATTTCTACAAGGTCCAATGCCAACCAAATCAACTTAGTTAACCTCCCAATCCCTTGCAAATCTTGAGATTGGCATGCATTTGGTGGTGCACAAGGCATATTAAGATATCTACGATGACCATAATCTGACAACCACAGAAAACTTAAGTTGGTCAGGTTTGACAGATCCGGAATCCTTTGTAATGCTGAAGATGAAATGTCAAAACGTACCAAACTTGTAGGAAGCTCCGGTAATTCTTGAAGCTCATTACAATCAAGCAAATCCAAATTTTGAAGTTGAGAAAGCTGACTAATACTTGGTGGCACTTCAGAAATACGGGTCCCTGATAAGTCTAGCTCTTTCAAAGATGATAGCGCCCCAATTTCCATCGGAATTTCTCCCTCCAAAAATCTGCACTCGCCGGCACCCAAACGTGCAAGCTTCTCCAACTTCCCTATCACCTTAGGTAGCTTTCTTAATTTACATTCTCCCACATCAAGCTTCTCCAATCTCTTAAGCTCTCCAATTGAACCAGGCAGCTCTATAATGTTCGTACAAGATAGATTCAACTTGACTAGAAATTTTAGTTTCCCAATTGACTCTGGAAGTTTATTCACGGATGAGTTTCTTAAAGACAACTTTTGAAGACCAGCTATTTCTCCTATTGAATCCGGAAGTTCAAGGAGTTCCATATTTTCCATCTTTAACGTTGACAGATGCTTTAGATTACCTAATGAGTCTGCCCATGAATGATGTGCCATGCCTAGATTGAGCGTTGTTGGAGCTCCTTTAAGCACCCTTAAACCAATACATCCCTTAACTTCCAAGTGCTTCAAATGCTTCAGCATAGTAATGGATGGGTCGATTTCAATGAGCCTATCACAATCCTTCACAATGAGTCTCTCCAAAGTCAAGCATGTAGAGAAGTCAGGCATCTTGATCAACCTTCTACAACTCACGAGATGCAGAACTTTTAATCTACCCTTTCCCTGTAAAATTACTCATACAGGAATGTACAAGGATTGTCAAATTCATTGTGCACAAAGAAAATAAGTAAATGTAAATGGCTCATATTACAAGATATCGTACCATGATTTGGCTCCATCCACCCCAATCATTTGTAATGTCAGATTCTGAAATTTTGAGGACAACTAGATTGTTTGGAGAGAAGTTAGTAGCTTGAAACTCTGACGGACAATTTTTCCAGGAGAGCCATCTTAGCTCCAAGAGGAGATTTTGGAAGTCCCCTACAAAGTTTCCTCCATCCAATTCAAGGAACCTTAATTTCACCAGCCTTAAAATGTCTTCACGTGTAATATTGCACACTTGAGATTGCCCACCTACTTTGAGTGCTACTATTTTCTTTGTTCCCTAGTAAAAGAAATTATAGCTCAATTAGCCCAGCTTTGGTGAACATGAAAAAAAGACTCGTGAATTTAACGAATATCTTTCCTTTTTCTTGGTAAAAGGCTGGGAAGGGGTGAACGATGTAGCCATCACTGCAACCCCACCGGAAGTCAAGAAATCTCCACATGAGGTAACAAATGTCTAATGCATAATCCGGCTAGAGGTTCTCTCGCGACATGGCTCGAACTTATGACTTTATGGAAGATAGAGTGACCTCTTTACCACTGAGCTACCATGCTCTGTGGCAATCTAATACAGTACCGACCTACTCTATTTTCTACACAAAGTAAAAAGTAGAACTTTAGTGAATACGTACCTCTTTTCTTTGTATAACATCCACAGCTACAGTGGAGCACCATATTCTACTACGCTCTCCAGGATGTTCAACGCTCTCCATGCGAACAAGTTCCCTCCCTAAAACTCTGAGTTGGTCATGCATCCAAATGTGGTCATTTATTATCTTTATCAGAGACATATTAACAAGAGCTGTGATGGCTTCAATGGGAAAAAAGTCACAAGATCTCCACATAAAAATTGCATCACTTCTGTGTTCACCGGCCATGTGGCATGCAATGTCAAGGAAAATTTCTTTCTGCTCGTATTCCAACATGTCATAATTTACCTTCAATACGTCCTGAACTTCTTTGTGAGGCATTTTCTCTGGCTTGGCTAATATATCCTCCCATACTTCTTTACCCTCGCAGTAAAGTGAGGATCCAATAACCACAAGAGCCAGCGGAAGTCCACCAGTGATTTTCACAATTTCTCTTGTTATTCTGTCAAATTCAAGTGGAGGAGCATCGCTCCCAAATGCATATCTACTGAAAAGTTGAATAGCATAAGAATTATGCATCTCCTCCATTTCGTAGAAGCAATACACTTTAGGATGCATTGAGGCATTATTCTTGTTCTTTTTGAAAAAACTGATATCCCTAGTTGTCACGATAATTCTACTCCCCGGACCAAACCAATCACACTTTTCCGCTAGCTTCACAAGTTGGTCCCTATTATCCAAATTATCCAGAACAATCAGAACTTTCTTGTGGCAACATCTTTCTCTAATCATGTTGATCCCAGAGTCAGTATCATAAATATTTATGGACGTAGACATGAGGATGTCAGACAATAATCTGTTTTGCAATTTCACAATTTTACCCTGCTGCCAAAATTCTCGAATGTCTGACAGGAAGCTGCAACCGTCAAACTGAGAAGTAATTTCATTAAAAACAACTTTGGCAAGAGTTGTCTTACCAATTCCACCCATTCCATGTATTACAACAAACTGCACATCGAGAGAGTCTTTGTCTAACAAATCCATCACGGTTTTCACTTGACGATCAATTCCAACCAAATGATCAGGCACTATTTGAGCTCCTCTTGCCAGTTTCCTTGAAACCTCATCGGTAACAAGTTTTATGAGTTCCCCTTGGCTGCAATACAAAAAATTCAGATTAAGTAACAACATAGAGAAAATCAACTTCCAGGATTTTCTAAAAGTGAATTCACCATTCACATCAATGGCAGAAACAGATAATTTCATTAGCCAACTGAATCAATTGGCTAAGATATCTATTTTAAACATACATACACACACAGAAAGAGAAAGGAAGAAACTATGCATACAGAAAGAGAGTAGAAGATTGCTAGCAAACCTACCAAGTCTAAAAACACAAGAATAAAAAATTATCGCCCATGCTCTGAAAACGTTAGGATGACAACACATTCTCGGCAAAACAACCTCAGAGAAATACACTGTCATTCTCAAAATATGCAAATTATCATGTTTATGCTGGGAAAGACCAAAATCATGGAAATTTGAATGGCCTAAAATAAATATTAAATTAGTCATAACACAACTCTTCCATTGTGTACTCAGAACAGGATATAACTTTGTCCAATGCATTTGCTTCGTGGAAAATCAAAGGTTTGGAAATTATTATTTCCTAAAAAATATAGTTAGCACGTATCAAAACATTGTGTCGTCATTCTCAAGATCTGCTAAAGATCAATCATCAGAAAAGTTTTGATATAAGTCGTAAAACTTCCAGTGTGGCCAATGAACCCCCATGCTGTCTCCCCAAACTCAGATCCATGTATGGCATTATCACTTCAGAAACCATGGGGCTCACAGCAAGGGGGTCAAGAATGCTAAGTATACCAGAAAAAGTAAATCGGCTATTCTGAATTTATCATCCGAAAAAGTGACCACCGAAACAAATCAAACCACTTTAATTAGTTGCCCACCCGACATCCAGATCTTCATCAAGAACCGCACAACTTATATTCATAATTGTGCAGCAGTATATATCAACATTTAAGCCAATAGTTCTTATTGGGCGCTCTGGGTTTATTGTATTTATATCTGAAGACATGAAAAAGGAGTGAAGTATATAGTCTTTAGTAAAAAGCTCTGGAAACTCTCTTACCCTCTACCTTTGCAGTGCCATCCTTTGATCGAAGCGACCTCTGTCAGAGCCTCCTCCCACTGTTGTACTTCATTGGTGCCAAACCTCTCCTTGTGCCTTTTCAAGGCATTGATGTATAATCCAGTTCTGAGTTTAACATCGTAAGGATCGACATCGAAGAAAATGGGAAGGATCACTTTGTTCGTTGATCCTCTTGAGCATTCCACCATGTGGGCAAGCTCGCGAAGACACAATGCGCTAGAGGCATAGTCTTGGGAGAAGATGGGCACGTAAATTCTGGAGTTGTTGATTGCACGTAGAAGCTCGCCTCCAATCTTTTCACCTTTTTGGATCTCTGCATCATCTAAGAAGACACGAATCCCAACTCCGTCAAGGGAGTGATAGAGGTGATCGGTGAAATTAAGGCGAGTGTCCAGCCCTCTGAAATTCAAGAAAACCTCAAATTCATCTCCCAGTGACTCACTATCTCCACCTGTCAAGGACAATGTTGCCGTGTCCAAGTCCCTTTTTCTCTTCATCTTCACTGAGATGAACTACTTCTTGTGTGCATGATTCTTCCTTGTCCAATTAGCGATTCCTGGAGAGGAGATTGTCAAAGAGCTAAAAAGTGTAGTAAATCAGTTTTGCTCCTTCTTCCCAGCATTTTCTTGGCACTTTCAAACCCTAAAAAAGTAGGAGCAATCACACACGCAACAGTACATCAGAGAAGGACTTTGAATCTTGGTGAGACTAGCATCCCAACTTTTGAAAGAAAAATTTCAGAACAGCAAAAATGTGTCAGAAGACATACCATTACAGAGCCGGGATTTGGGGCCAGCATTTTTCACACGCCAAAGATAATTTCTCTTGTTCAGAATCAGCCGCCGGGAGCTTCTCAACACCCTAAAATGAAAGAATCTAAGTTGAGTGGCTCTGCAAGATTGACTGTGCTCTATCAATGCCATCACACATTACAACGAGCATGTAATCAAGAAACTCTCATGTGCAGAGTGGCCTAGCTTATTCTTCATGTGTATGATCTATAGAAATTACCATAGTAAGGGTGCGTTTGGTTCGGCTTTTGGGCAAAGGACTTTAGCCCAAAGGGTTTTCATGAAAGGCAAAGACTATTTGGTAAAATGTTATTGAAAGTGCATTGAGAAACAATTTTGAGAAAAATGCCATTTGGTGGAAACACATTTGAAAAGTCATTTGGATGACCAAATTAAGCTTTTTAATGTTTAATGTGTTTAAAAATTGAAAAAACTTGCAACTTTTACAATTTGAATCTTGAAAACAACGTAAAAAAAAAAAAAAAAAAACATTTTAACAAACTTATAAATAAATAAAAAATCACTTTTCTTTTTTGGCTAAAAAAATCACATCAAAGTGGACTCTTTCTCAATTAAAAAGAGAATTTTTCATTATAATAAACATGATAAAAATTACAAGAATTCTTAAATATTTCCTAAAGTTATAGTTATTTGATTGCGTAGATGTGCCATGTCAAAAGATGAACTATCTTGGAAGGTACCAGTGCACTTTTTGCCTCGCCTCACCTAATCCAACAATCACTTTCTTACTTTAACTTCAGAGTTTCAACCATACTGCTCTTTCTGACCAAAATAACAAAACCGCACAGCTTTTGGTTTGACACAACACTAGAAGCCTCTATACATTTACCTTGCCATCTCTCTATTCTTTTCATTGATGCTGGGGAATCTTTCCAGAGTTCATGTGCGATCTGTAGTACCCCATAAATTCACACTCTTCACTATACACCAAACGTAAACGTTTCATTGATTATTCAATTTGTTCACCTTGAGAGCCTTGATAAAACTACAAAAACAAAAAATATTATAGGAACTTGGAACCTACCCTACATACCCTAGAACCTGGAACCTGCCTATCAACAGATTCTGATGTCTACCCGGGCCCAATTGTGGCTTCAATCTCATGCTCACAGTCACTGCCCAATTTAGCACCTGGAATCAAATTTGCCTTTTCCTTTTTCAGTTTTATTCACATAAATATTACCCATCTTTCTCCTTCAAAATAGTTAGGTTATATATGCTCACAAGGACAGAACCTGCTCTGTTAATCCACTATGTTCAAATTGATCTAGGATCAAAGTCGTAATGGCATGCAATTGACATGATAATTTCCACAAATCTCACATTAAGTAGTATTTTATGATCACGCTCGCTCATATTCACAATTCACATGAAAGGGTAAAACGTCATTTTTCATACAAACGCTTCTCTTTCATCCTACTTTTCATCTTTAACATACCGAAGTCTATTCCTCCAGATTTGCTTCACCCACATCTATTCTTCCAGACAACTATAAGAAAAATCATTTTCTTCACAATTTCCTTTACCTCCCAAATTACTTACTAATCATAGTGTAGCCGATTAGGGATTGGCAAATAAAAGACCAGAACTGCTAATTGGCATCCGTGCCAGCCATTGAGGTCCTACTAGATAGAGAGCGAGATAATGGACAGGGCGAGCGTGAGCAACAAGCAAGTGGCACCGAGAGACTACGCAACCGTGATTCCAAGAGGTGACCACTAAAACTCACACAAGACTTGGTTCGCGCATTTCGTCGAACATGAGGCGTTCCTATAATTAAAGCAAGTGCGAGATTCTAAACTGTCCCCATACATGAACTGAGAATCAGCGAAACAACATCGAACTCAATCACGTTTTGCTCAAACAGAAACGAGACCTTCAAGAGTCCGTTCTTGACCAAAAGGAACGGAGACAGATCACTCGGATCTCACCTCGAAGACGCGTTTAGCGGCTGCGGAGTGCGAGCGAACCAGCAATAGAAAGAGCTGAGGTGATCAGCGACGAAGAGCGGCGTCTGGACTCTCAAGGCTCTGGTCAAGTCTAGTTTTATTAAAAAACCACGCTCATCCCTACATAATTTGATAATAGTGATTATGAAGGAAGAGAAAATATATTTGAAAACATAATCTCTAAATACATGAAATGATATTTGTATTATAAATATATATTTTTTCCGATAGCATGGAAATTCTACTAAATTAAATTCTTTCAAATTATTTATCCTCGAGATTAATTGATCCATTCTCCTCTGTTCTAACTAATCCCCTTGAGCATTGTGTAAATCAAAAGGGAAAAACTTCATTTCCTTCTTCTGTTTTCCATATTCCAATGTTGCAAATTGACATTGAGCCATTGAGTTAAGGCGAGTCTCACAAAATCATTCTAATAGTTTATCCCCACCATGCTCCTTGCCCAGTTTCTTCTCCTACTGATTTTATTTGTTAATTTTGTTCTCAGTAAGTTGTTCAGAGACATTTCCCCTGTAGGTTCGCGGCACCCAAGAGATTCGGGCCTCTCTAAAGGCACTTCAAAGATTCGGCTGCCTTTGTTTACAATTTTCCCAAAGGCCTTTGGGCCTTTAAAGACATTCCATCAAATGTTAAGGCCTTTGGCAAATTCTTTTGGGGAGTTTTTAGATAACGTATCGTATCTATGAAGTCCCCTGAAGTTCCCCGACCCAAGGCAAGTCCATATGGGCTCTTAACATTTTCAGATTTTATTTTTTTTCCTTCCAATCTTATTCTCGGTCAATTTTCGAAATTTCAAAAATGCCCTCACCAATTTCCATCTCGCATGAGGTCACAGGTGACCAAAATCTAACTGCCACAAGAGCCAGATCTGGTGCCAGTGAGAGCGACCTGAGATCAAGCAAACTCAATGAGGGTTGCTAAGGTGGCACAACCCTCACCTAAGGTCGTGCAACCTCTGATGCTAAATTTGGCTCATGGACTTTTGTTAAATGTTCAATTTCTTTTTATGAAAAAATATTAGAAGTTCTTTATAAATATGATTTTTTTCCAAACAAAATTGCTACCAATTGCACTTTTATATTATAAGTTGTTGAATACCATTAGCATTTCGGAAATCCCTTTAACTTAAATCTCTTTGCACTTCCCCGAAAATCAAACCAAACACAACCTATATTTACAGTACAAAAACATTTTGAGTTTTATGCCTTCTTTTCAGGACTTGATTTTGCTTGAAGCCCTTTGATTTCCTCATTTCAATAGTATTTTTATATCATTCTTATGTGCAATCATCAGGAGCGATTCCAGGGATTGAAGTGAATAGTTCAACAAAGAGAGCACCGAATAAATTATTCAAGGAAAAAAAAAACCACCTCAGTGTATTGCCCAACGATGAGGGGATTACACCTAAATAGAATAGGTTTGAAATCCTTCCAATCGCTCCACGGCTTCAAGAAGACATAATTTGACTAGACGATTAAGTTCGGTCACGTCATCGGCATAGAATTACTTGACTTTGCTCCAAGCATCCCTCGCAGGTGTCAAGCTCTACCCAGGGAGCCACACTTATGGTGGTCGTTCTACCCTATCACCAATAAAAAAAAACGAGGAGCCAAAAACAAGAAAACAAAGGAGAGACCTCGGCCGAGTGTCCTTCGATTTGTGTCTTGTAATGTCACCACGCTAGATTGTCTTATTTTTATGGGGCATAAGTATGTACTGATAAATTATTTTTGTTTAATTAATTACAATAGTAAGCATCTATGTCGTATTTATTAGAGCATTATAACATGTGAAAAGAGGATACCAGACGATTTTCTATGCTTTTAAGTATTTTACAACGTTTATGCAATGATTGACTGTAAACGGTAAGGATTTGAGGTGCAGGGTTTAACGTACGAGAGATTGTGAGTTCAAGATACAGTGTAATAATCTAGACTACAGAGTTTTACAAGTAAGAGAGAGAGAGAGTTCAGGGGATACAATGAAAAGATATAAAATTTAAAGTTCAACGACTAAGAAAAGAGAATTATGGACTTTAGAGCAACTAACAACGGTTAACCGTTATAAACTAATCTCTCGAACTTAAGACCTCGGTGGTGTGCCTCTTCGGTCTCCACCGATTCATCTGCATACTTTCATCCTCTCGAACCTCGTATAATACAAAACGCATACATAAATCACCGTAAAACCCCTCACCCTCTGTCTCTCCCTGTCTCCGCTCGTCAACTCTTGCGTCGAGACAACAAGCAGAATGGCGCTGCTCTCGGCGCTGGCGACGGAGATAGCCGTCCCTGCCTATGCCGCCGTTGGGATAGTATTCTCTCTGGTCCAATGGTTCCTGGTCTCCCGCGACAAGCTTATGTCGGAGCAGCGTGCGTCGCCCAACGGCAGCGACGACAGGAAGAATGGCTTCGGCGACAGCCTCATTGATGAAGAAGAGAGCATCAACGAGCACAACGTGGTCTCCAGGTGCGCTGACATACACAGCGCCATCTCGGAAGGTGAGGTTGAGGTTTTCTGGTTGCTCGTTCTTCTTTGTTATTCTAGCTAGGTCAAGTGCTTGCTTTCTGCTTCTATGTGCATTTCCTTTTTTTCTTCTAGCCTCTTTTGAGATTCTCTGGCCGTGCGTTTTCTTTTCTCTTGTTACATTGGAAGTTGAAATTTGAGTGCTCACCTTTGAAAATTCCTGAAGCTTATAGTTTCTGTCCTCTGTTTGAGTTGAGACTCTCGGCTTATGTTTGGTTTCTTGTTGAACAATGGAAGCGTAAAGAAAAAAAGTGTTTGTGGGTGTTTTTTTTAGACTAACTCAGATCGTGCTCTAATTCGAAAATGATTGAGACTTTGAGTTCAACGATAATATGGGCGAAACGAAAAGATTCGGTCTTTAGCACCTTTGGCGACCGACTCGTGCCAAAGGTCGGGCTTTTACAACCTCAGAGAATTTTCCTTAGGGTTTTTGGAGCCGCTCAAGCTTGCAGAAAACATGATTTTTGAGGTTTCGGTTTTTGTTTATCTTTATGATAGGGTTAGTGTTTAGTATATTTGTTGTCCTTTTTTTGGAAAAGAAAATGGAACGGGAAGAAGCCCCAAGCGGTGTGTGTAGCCCTTTTTTATTTATTTATTCTGTTAGTAGAAAAATGGGCTGGCTTTTATCATTTTTGTCTTATGTGCATAAATGAAGTCGCTCTTATATCAGTAGAACTAAATGCACGTGACTTGCACGTGAATTCCAAGGAAATGCTACAGCAATTCTAGAGCTCCTATTTCTCTGTTCAGAAAATGGCTTCAGCTACAACTTGATCATTTTCCAAATCTCAATCAACTTACCAACTTGGTTCGAAGCCTCCTTGATGACTGTGTTTAACTTTGATTCCCTTCTTAGCAAAATTGTCAAAATGGTCTCATCCGAATTCACTAAGTCTTTTATGTAAAGGCTGTTGCATAAGTAGAATGATCTTTATAGAACGAACTATTAGGATGTTGCCCCTCTCATAATTATGGAACGTGTAGATGTGCATGGGATGTCGACTCACCCCATAGCTTTAAAGATGTGAAAATTTCTCACATCAAACATGGGTGGTCTTTATCACGAGAAAAGCGGCAACCATGTTTATAGCATGTGCACTACACCTGCTTTTGAGGACGTAATTGCTACTTTTAACGAATTGCCTGTTTGAACAGTCTAAATTGCAATACAGAAGGGGCTGATCTCCAAACAAGAAAGCTATGCAGATTTCGGTCCAAAATTAAGTAAGCCTAAAGTGTTAGTTGCTTCACGTGCTTTAAATCAAAATCCCGTGACTATTACATGGCTCTCACCTTTCAAATAAAGTAAATAGAAAGCCAAGGTTGGTACACCAAGATAGGTTAAGGCCATTGTGAGATTTAAATTTCTATCAGGAGAAATCACATCATAACTGCTCTGCCTGTGTACAATCTACTTGGAAGAGTTCTTTAGGATTTGCTTACTAAGTTTTTAGACTTTTCAGCATTACGGATTTTTTTATTGTTTATAGTGTTGTCTATGTTTAGATCATGAAAAAAGGCGCCTTCATAGCGGATCCATTTTTCTTCACAGTTACGTAGGAGAAAATCATGGGTTAATATGACGGGATTTGCGAAAAATTTTGGTACTTACACTTTAGAGTCCTTTCCAATGCCAACAAATATTCTATACAGTCCTTACCATGATTTGTTGCTATTTGAGAATTTTGTGAGCGGCTTTCAA
The DNA here is from genome assembly GCA_014182575.1 of Eucalyptus decipiens. Lineage (NCBI taxonomy): Eukaryota > Viridiplantae > Streptophyta > Magnoliopsida > Myrtales > Myrtaceae > Eucalyptus > Eucalyptus decipiens. The sequence continues at coordinate 48,823,090 of CM024614.1, forward strand.
AGCTTCTGCAGATCATTGTACCAGGAAGAAATGACAAAGAATTCCCTAATATACATCTTTTGACGCCATGACAGGATAAATTCATAATGACCACTATGAGTGTTTATTATATGGGAGCTTGCCATTCTAATCAACATATATGTCATGCTTTTAGATCTTTGTTTGTCTTCTCCATCTCTGCTATCCTACCTTTTCTTCTTTTTTGATGGAGATATATTTGTATTATTGACTTGATCATTGAAATGACATTTCTAAGCATATGCAACTGAAAAATGATAAGACTTTTGGAGATGTGGTGTAACAGGTGCAACATCTTTTCTTTTTACCGAATATGAGTATGTTGGAGTTTTAATGATTGCCTTTGCAATTTTGATCTTCCTGTTTCTTGGTTCTGTTGAGGGATTCAGTACTAAGAGCCAGCCTTGCACTTATGACCCATCAAGGATGTGCAAGCCTGCATTGGGCACTGCCGTCTTCGGTACAATATCGTTCTTGCTTGGCGCTTTCACCTCAATCCTTTCTGGCATCCTTGGAATCAAGATTGCAACTTATGCTAATGCAAGGACGACTTTGGAAGCAAGAAAAGGTGTTGGGAAAGCCTTCATTACTGCTTTCAGGTCTGGTGCAGTAATGGGTTTTCTACTTGCTTCCAATGGTCTTTTGGTCCTTTTTGTCCCCATCAATCTCTTCAAGTTGTATTATGGTCAAGTTGTATTATGATGATGAGAGGGAAGGTCTTTTTGAGGCTATTACTGGCTACGGTCTTGGTGGATCTACCATGGCTCTATTTGGAAGAGTTGGTGGTGGCATTTACACCACGGCTGCCGATGTTGGAGCTGATCTTGTTGGGAAGGTTGAGAGAAACATACCTGAAGAGGATCCAAGAAACGCAGCTGTAAGTCATTTCACTTATTTGGGTTCTGGTAGGGCTATCAGTCTGTTTGTCAGGTCCAGGTTCATATAGAAGTTTTCATTCCAGTTTCAGTTTTAAAATTGTAAAGTGAAGCAATTTTTTTTTTTTTATGTAGGTAATTGCTGACAATGTTGGTGATAACGTTGGCGATATTGCTGGAATGGGATCTGATCTTTTTGGCTCATATGTGGAATCTTCCTGTGCTGCTCTTGTTGTTGCGTCCATCTCCTCTTTTGGGTTTAACCGCGATTTCACTGCAATGTGCTATCCCCTGTTAATCAGTTCTGTAGGCATCCTTGTCTGCTTGATCAAGACACTTTTTGCCACCAACTTTTTTGAAATTAAGTCTGTGAAAGAAATTGAGCCAGCATTGCAGAGGCAACTCATCATCCCAACTGCCTCGACGACTGTAGGAATTGCTATAGCCACTTGGATTGCAGTTCCATCATCTTTCACGATTTTCAACTTTGGGGAACAGAAGTTGTGAAGAATTGGTAACCTTTATTATCATTTTATCCTCAATGCTTGAAATGCACTGCATCATCCATTCTTATATTGTGTTATTTTTATGCTGGCACTTTGAGGAAGTGAGTGGTTTTGATTCTGGTGTTGTGTCCAACTCCTGCTTGAGGTTCTGGAGACACCACTGTTTTGGGTAATCCCGTAGTTGTCCTTTCTTCCTCGCACGCTTTAGCTACTCAACTAACTGTCAAGATCATGGACTTTCTTGTTCCATGGCTTTATGATTCCATTAGTAGTTTGTATCTTGAGTCGATTGACTAAGATGTAAACATTAAATTTCATGAGACATGAATTACTAACGTGGTTGTCCCATAGCTAGGCTGTAAGTCTTCATTCCACCCAGGAATACCGAGGCTGAGAGATTGGCTCTGATGTTATGGCTTTTGCACTTTGCAGGCAGCTATTCTTGTGCGTCAGTGTTGGCCTTTGGGCTGGACTGATTATTGGGTTACTGAATATTTCACCAGCAATGCCTACAGGTATAAGCGAGAATGGAACAGTTGGTTTCTTCTTGATGGAAAAGCACTATTCCCCAATAATTATTTTGCAGTCCTGTGCAAGATGTTGCTGATTCCTGTAGAACTGGAGCAGCCACCAATGTTATCTTCGGTCTTGCCTTGGGATATAAATCAGTTATTATTCCAATTTTTGCAATTGCAATAAGCATTTATGTAAGTTTCAGTTTTGCTGCAATGTACGGTATTGCAGTGGCTACTCTGGGAATGCTGAGTACTATTGCTACTGCATTAGCCATCGATGCTTATGGTCCTATCAGTGACAATGCTGGAGGTATTGCTGAGATGGCTAGAATGAGTCACCGTATCCATGAGTGAACGGATGTGCTCGATGCTGCTGGGAACACAACTGCTGCTATTGGAAAAGTAAAACTATAGTCCCATTTCTTTCGTGGCATTTCCTTTCTGATTTCAATACTTAGCCACTCTTTTGCTTTACGAAAGGGGGATAAAAAGTAAAGCTGCTGTGAAATTTTTGCCAATTTTTGGACTAACATGACTTAATTTATCTATATTTGAAGGGATTTGCCATTGGATTGGCAGCTCTCGTGTCTCTGGCCCTGTTTGGAGCTTTTGTGAGCCGTGCAGCAATTTCTACTGTTGACGTTTTGACCCCAAAGGTTTTCATCGGTCTAATCGTGGATGCGATGCTTCCTTACTGGTTTTCTGCCATGACCATGAAGAGTGTTGGAAGCGCAGCTCTGAAGATCATTGAGGAGTTTTGCAGACAGTTCAACACCATCCCTGGCCTCATGGAGGGCCATGCAAAACCTGACTATGCTACTTGCGTCAAAATCTCCCCTGATGCGTCAATCAAAGAGATGATTCCACCCGGTGCCCTTGTCATCCTCACTCCACTCACTGTAGGGACCTTTTTTGGTGTGGAAACTTTGTCGGGTGTTCTTCTGGCTCTCTTGTTTCTGGTGTTCAGGTGATTTTTTTAGGATGCCGGTTCATTTCTGGAAAAAGATTAAGGAAAATCTTCAAGAGCAGTCTGTTAGAGATAAGCTGATGATGTCATTTTCTCGTCACATTTAGCTATATCTGCATCAAATACAGGCGGCGCGTGCGACAATGCCAAGAAGTATATTGAGGTGCAGATCCCTCCACAATACTCCTTCTTTGCCACTCATGGTGGCGTCCTTTAGAAGATTTTCTGAGGTCCTCCTTTTCTAGCAGCCTAGCATAATATCCAATCAACTTTTGACTGCACCTCCTCAGGAATTCCCACATCGCAGGGTTTTCAAACTAGTAGTTCAGCAAGCTTAGATTCTGGTGGATCGTGATGATAGTTTGGACAGTTACGTGTTGAAGAACTGGACAAATTGGCAGAATGGTGGTTGAATGTATAGCTGCCTGTATTTTGTTAAATCTCCAAATTTCTTGCATTTGGTAATGAACATCATTCGGGTACTTCTTTGCCTTACCTACAGAAAGCTTGTCTGACTAGTTATGTTGCATGCATAGCCTTATTTTGATAATAAGTATCTTTTGTATTGAGAACTTTTTTTTTTTTTTTTTTTAGAGGTAAATTTAAGAAATGGTTTTTAACAGTTTATGTTGTAATATTCTTTTGAGCAAAAGTGGCTGATCAGATCGTGAAATCTAAAGAACTTCCTATCTAGACACTACACGAAGATCTCCCTGGCATTTTCAGAATTTGCTTCTTGAAAACCTCAGTTTCTTGTGCGACTTTAATTGATACGGTTCTGATATTGGCACCTTCTGAAATGTTCAAACCTTAAAACACAAAATGACCAGAATCGGACCACTTATCAAAATAAGGCAAGTAGGAGCATCAGTGAGGATGCAAGTCCTGTAGGGTATGGAACCATTCCATTCTACACCCATTCCGTTGCCGATTTAATCTGTACTCTGTATCAGAGTGGCGCCAGATATTCTGGGATGGTTTAACAGAGCAAGGACGTAGTACTTTGGCAGCTTTAAAAGAGCAGGGAGTCACAAGCATTCGAACTCGAGATTTTTGGGACCTAACAGACAGTCGCACCTCGACAATTCACCATCGTTCAGGTACTACTGGTATTTAAGTACAGCTGATCATGCTAAGTGCAAGAGCTTCTAAACTTTAGCTACATGAATGGCTCTCGAACCTTGTTGGTAGTAGTCCCAGTGCACGTCAGCGTAGTCTTTCACTGTCTTGTAAGCTTTTGGTCTTTCCTTAGTCATCAAAGCCTCTTCTGGTCCTATCTCTTTGTTTGGTTCTGGTGTGTAGAAAACAGCCAGAGAAATTCTGTCTCTCTCTGAACTGCTGAGCACCCTGTGTACTGGGCTCTTGAACACTCCATTGGTCATTATCTGTTAATCATTCGTTATATATACAGTCATGAACAGAATGAAACCAAGTGCAGCATGGGGGAAAAAGCAAGTGACATTGTTTTTTAGAACTGGGCTAATAAATTGCAAAATGACTGTAATATTGATCTATCAAAGTACCTCCATTTGATCAGCCATGAGGACAAGAAGAGCACCAGATATGGTTGGTACTGTGAACCACTTGTCGCCTTTGAGAACCTGAAGACCTTCAACATCTTGCAATATTATGGTGTACCCTGATCCATCTGCATGCGGCTTCAAGCCAAGGATGAGATCAGGTCTCGGACACTTGGAATAGTAATTGAATCTTGCCTGCAATGGAGCTTTTTCTCCAAACTGAATTAGGAAGCAATCCTCTTGTAAGTCCAGTGACTTTGCCATGGCCTTTGAAATGGCTTCTGTCATCATCCTCATCTTCACAGTGTACTCTTGGAGAACATCTCTGCATTTTATTTAGCGAATCTTTGAGAAAAATAAATTTCTTTTCAATGACTGCAACTCACAATAAAGTTCAACATGCAAAGGGTTAAGGCCGGTGCATCTGGATTGTTATGTGATCATTTCACTGTAACTATGAGAATTAAGTTTCGGATCAGGAGAGATTTAGGCTATAATTCGATAGTGTATTCACTCCTGGACGAATAGTTAACTTATCTCCCTAGATGGTCTCAGCAGTACACCTCCCTGTCTGCACTTCAAATGGCTACATGTCTTTAGTCAAACACTGTCGATAAGGATTACTTTACTCGGTATTGCTGTACCGATGAGATAATGATGGATGCAGTATACCAATTTTGCGAATCATTAGCATACCCACCATTATTCATATCTCGAGAAGAATTCAAAGATTAAGGGAGATGAGCACTATCCACATGTGACGTAAGAGTACGATGGACATGTAGGAAGTGTCGCAGAGAGAGAAGAGGGGGGTGGGGGGAGAGAGAGAGAGAGAGGGAGAGAGGTTCAATATCACAGGAGAGGCATGTTAAAAAACCTGAAAGAAGGTGGATTTTCTGGCCAGAATTTCAGCTTCCTCCGGTCCTCTGGATATACATCGAGGAAAAGCCGGTCGGACCAGTCCAAGGGCTGGCCTTTAGCAGGAACAGGATCACCGCCATAACCTTCAAACTCCTCCACTCCTTTCTCAAGTTTCCTCTTCTCTTCCATTGGTTGTTCAAAAAATTCTCGCGCGACTCGAACTATTTCATCCAGGAAAGAACTTGGGATTCCATGGCCTGTTGCCTGCAAGTTCATAATCATCAATATAGATTATTAAGTTTGGAGTAGTAAAAACATTAACTATACCTCCTTGTTGCATCAAGCTGAACTTTTTTTATTATTTTGGCATCAGGAAACACCAAGTTGAATGAAACTAAAACCGAAAGGTCAAAGATATACACTGAAAAGGAACACAAGAAAGATTTTCAATCAGACCAGGAAGCAGCCCCATGAGGAAAGTGCCAATCGGAGCTTCTGTAGCTCTCCGTCATGTTCGGAGGATGGAGTTGAAGATGCCGAGAGGATGGAAAGGTCTATCACAGGGATTTGAGATAGCGGATCAGAAGAAACATTTTCTTCTGGCTCTTCGTCAGCTGCTTCACCACTTTTCCTGCAGATGTAGAGATGGGGGGGCTCTTCTTGGTTGATCACCAGTTCTTGCACACGTTTGGAAAGCAAGACCTCCGCCGGCGGGAGCGAGTCAGCAGCTTCAGCCATGTTTTGGATGTCTCCGGAGCTCGATGGGTCTTCGTTTAACTGCAAGAAATGACCAAGAGAAGCGATTTTTTGGATGCTGGTGCTTATCTCTTTTGGTGTCTTACATGTACCATCACAATAGTTGAATTGTATGACACAGAGCAATAATTGGATTGCACATACGAGGAGTCCTGTGACTGTCAGAGAGAGAGAGAGAGAGAGAGAGAGATATTGAGTCTGATCATTCACGGCTACTCTGACAGACAACGACATATAAAAATGTCTTTCTTTTAATGTACTGTCTTGAACGGAAGCATAGGTTCGCGCAAATAAGTAATACTGTATCTTCTTGAAGAGAAGAATCTCACGCAAATATATGTAAGCCTTGAAAAAAAAATTATTGAGGGTTAATATTATAAAAAATTATAAATTAGTATTTTCATAATAAATTTATTCAAAATTCATTTTTTGACTATCGAAAATTTCAAACTAATATATCCGTCGTCAAATTATTGAGTTAAATGGCGTGTGGATATATTTATTTTGAATTTTATTTCTCTTCATCATAAGTGTATTAATTTGTGATTTTTCATGATATTAATTCAATTTAACCAAAACTAACGAGGGATAAATTTATCATAAATTTTGTCATAAGTATATTAGTTTTAGGTTTTAGTGGTCAAAAATCAATTTATAATAAATTTATCACATGTGTATTAATTGTAAGTTTTTGTGATATTAATCCTTATTTTTAAGAACATTTTCTAGCATGTGCTTTGACTTCTTTCTTTTCCCTTAGCATACAAGTGCAAGCGCGTACCTTTGCTTTGCCCCACGATAAGGACGAATCATCCGGCAAAGCGAGCCAAAAAAGCTCAGTGAAAACCCCTTGAGAGCATGAAATTCATGGCCCCTTCATACCCGCACGATCGAATCTTGCCGATATCTTGAGAGTAATTCTGCCCTGATCAAGCCCCGACCACTTCTGCTCATTTCGGAGGGGAGACTCTTATCTTCCACACTCGTTAATTCACTCAACTAATTCATCTATAATCGATGAACAAATACAAGTGCTCTTATATCAAAGTGATTGATCCACCGAAAAGGGGCTTTATCTTTAACGAATCATCAAGTTCGATTCACATTATGAGTATTCCTTGAAATGATTCGGGCTATAGGCCTAGTTGTGGTATGTCTAATGTGAAGAAACATCTTGGCTGCTATGATTTTGATGTGGCTATTATAACAAGTTCGCCAATTTCAGACATTAAGTTGCAAGTAGTGCGAAGTAGGCAAACATGTGTAGTGGGCATGAAATCTTATGATGCCCTTCTTGCTCACTTTTTATTTACAAAAACAGATTCAAGTTAATCTTTATCAAACAACCAAAAAAAAAAAAAAAAAAATCGAGGACTAGTAAAACTCTACAAGTCTATCTCAAATAACAAAAAGACCACACCAGTATCTTCCGTCACTCCAATTTAATTAATAAATATCATTGGTTATAATGATTGAACAATTGGAATACTCGATTGCACTATTTAAAAATTTTAGAAATCGATTACACCTTCATGATAAACTTTAGGTTTTTTTTGTGTGCACTTATTCAAATTTTTTAAAACTAAGCTATTAGAAAAATACAACATAATGAGTAATCGACTCAATTTCGATTCTAATCATCTTGGGATTTGAGTAAAGAACTTTTTCGGGCGTGTGCTTTACATTTCGAGCTCTCTCTCTAGAGAGAGAGAGAGAGAGAGAGATTTATATATTCTTTTAGCCACTGCATCGCTTCGCAATTAAGCTTTAAGTCAACAGTTCTTCTTAAGTTCCTATCGAACAAGTTCATGCAGCGGGAGATGATGCTCTTCAAACGGGAAACCGATCGTACCCCACGCTAATCCGAGGCAGGAAGTGACGGAATATTCTCGAATCGCATAAACAGTTCACATGAACGAATGTCTTCGTCACTGACTTGTAAGATCCCCCCAACTTAGTCGTGGACATCTATGGAGATGCCTTATCGTGGTGGAAGATGGTGACTCAGGAAGTGATGTGGTGTTTTGGGTTTTTGTCAGCGACCAATGCTATGCCCTCAACGTGAAATGCCTTTGATTTCTTGTTTTTTGTTAGGAGGGCTTCATCGACCGCGATAGACTGTTAGTTCAGCCGTCATTGTTGCACAATTCTTTTCTTTTTGATTTTTTTTTTTTTTTAACTTTACATGCTTATTTGTCGATACTCGTTAAATATAATGTTGAAACAATGTAACGCAATAAATTGATATTTGAATCTGAGGTGGAATTCCTCGTCAAGAACCTTCACGAAGCCGCACGAACAATTTGTAAATTAACATGAGGTGCCGCTTTACACGACATTATGACCAAAAAGGTATTTGGATGTTTTGACAACTCTTTTGAGGGGCATACGGCCATAAACATTTCTGCTAGAGCACCACCGCCCGCGGTGGAAGCGTTGGTTGGGGCGATGCACTCCCAAACGAAGGGTTGAGCCTCCGTGGGCGATCTTGTCAATGCATAACGCGTCTTACCGCGCTGGGGTCGGCGGGTGCCCCCGGCGCTCCAGGTTTACTTCTCGCGAAGCGCGTTCGGAGGTTCCCTGGCGCGAAAAAAAAAAAAAAAAAAAACATTTCTGCTAGAGCATTTACGAGGACAGATGGACGAAAGTTTTAGGCCATTAGAACGGTGATTAAAGTAAGATTCCAGGGCATAAGCAATTCCTGATTCCATAACATGTGCATGCATGTGCGGCTTTTCATTGAGAAAAATAAATCATAAGTTATCCGATAAATATACACTATTAAAATAGAGATGTATTTGTCTTGCGTGTTCAATGTGCGAAAGTCGTAGGCAATAGATCTCACCAGCACAACATAGAAAAGTGGTAGCCATAGGTCGAGAAATCATGACACCGACAATATCTTCACGCGATTCTGTTCATCAGATAAAAAAAATGTTTCTAAAGATAATTTCTCCAGGACCCTAAAGTTAGGTACATCTGAGATTAGTTTATTCATCAATTTGCGTATGATTCCTGCGGGTGCTTTCTTCCCCAGAACCAATTTTATCGCCTCTTCAATTTGTTGACATGATGCTTTTCTTTCAATTTTCAGAATAAATTTATGCTTACCATCTCAACTTCTTGACGGCTCGGTGTTTGTGGAAGATGAAGACTGAATATGAACGGGTCTATCCACCAAATTGCCGCTGCTGCTTCCTTCTTTGTGATGTACATGTTAATATCTTCCTTGAAATTTCATTTAACACGGTTCCAATTTAATCCCCACGCCACTTAATAAATAAGGTTTGAATTTAGAAATCTCTGGCTCAATTATCAATAATTGATCTGCGAGGATGATCGGCCATATCATGGGACCGAGTGCACTCTCATCAATGAAACGTTCTACTATGAGTATGCTAAAGGGTACACTGACAGCTTGCGATCGAACCAATCTTCAAGTGAATTGGACAAATGCATGGTTTGAAAATCTTGAACAAATTTGGAACGAAGTTCTTACATTTAGATCTACCGACGAACAATCCTGGAATCGAAGGCCGGTTCTGCGCCTAGCAGACCAAGTTCCCGTTATCGCGGCCTATGGGCGACGTTCCAAGTTCATATATCGGAATCAGATTTGTATTCGGGACAACAAAAAGAAATGAATACTGGACCAAGTCCACTCGTACTTTGTTTGGGCCACATCCAATTTGTTTATAGGTGGCCCATGTCGGCATTATCATCATGCAATTACGTGGAAAAAGAAACAGCAAAAGGAAAAAAAAAAAGAAAGTGCAAAGGTTGCTTCGACGGATCCTAATCGGACAGCGTCGCTCTGAAAAGGTTTTCTTGCTCCATGATTTTATGATTCCACAACTAGCTTGTACCTTGAGCTTATTGAATGAGATGTAAACGTTAATTTTCACGTGACATGAATTACTAACGCGGTTGTCCCATAGCTGGGCTGTAAGTCCTCATTCCCCCCACGAATGCTGAGGTTGAGAGATTTGCTCTGATGTTATGGCTTTGCACTTTGCAGGAAGCTATTCTTGTGCGTCAGCTTTGGCCTTTGGCTCGACTGATAATTGGGTTTGTTACTGAATATTTCACCAGCAATGCCTACAGGTGTAAGCGAGAAGGGTATAGTTGTTTTCTTCCTAACGGATAAACACCTATTGCCAATAATTGTTTTGCAGTCCTGTGCAAGATGTTGCTAATTCCTGCAGAACTGGAGCAGCTACTGATGTTATTTTCGGTCTTGCCTTGGGATAAGAAGCAGTTATTATTGAGATTTTGCGACTGCAATAAGCATTCATGTTAGTTTCAGTTTTGCTGCAATGTACGGTATGGCGGTGGGCCAGTGGCTGCTCTGAGAATGCTTACTATTGCTACTGGATTAGCCATAGATGCTTATGGTCCTATCAGCAACAATGCTGGAGGTATTGCCAAGATGGCTGGATTGAGTCACCGTATCCGGTGCCCTTGTCATGCTTTCACCCCACTCATTGTAGGGACCCTTTTTCGAGTGGAAATTTTGTCCGGTGTTCTTGTTGGCTCTCTTGTTTATGGTGTTCAGGTGATTTTTTTTAGGATGCTGGTTCATTTCTCGAAAGAAGACTTAAGGAAAATCATCAAGAGCAGAGTATTTTAGAGATAAGCTGATCATGTCATTTCTCGTCACGGATGCTATGCCCGCATCAAATACAGGCGACACGTGGGACAATGCCAAGATAAATATTGAGGTACAGATCCCCCGAAAATACTGGTTACATTTCTGTCCAATTTTCTGAAACCACTCTAATATGTACAATGTTCTGTATTCTTTTTCTAAAGAGGTATTCTGTAATGTGCTCTTTACATTAGGCCGGTGCTTCTGAGCATGCAAGGGCTTTCATTCCAAAGGGGTTAAAGCCGCGAGAGGCAGTCGTTATTTTAGATACCATTGGCGACCCTCTTAAAGATTCTTCAGGCCCATCTCTGAACATCCTCAACAAGCTTATGGCAGTGGAGTCGCTCGTGTTTGCGCCCTTCTTTGCCACTCACGGCGGCCTTATTTTCAAGATTTCCTGAGGTCCTCCTTTTCTAGCGGCCTAGCATTATTTCCAATCAACTTTGACTGCACCTCCTCAAAAAATCCCATATTGTGGGGTTTTCAAACTTGTAGTTTTAGCAAGCTTAGATTTTGGTGGATCGTGATGATAGTTTGGCAGGTTAGATGTTAAAGAACATGACAAATTGGCAGAATGCTGGTTGAATGTATAACTGCCAGTATTTTGTTAAATCTCCAAATTTCTTGCAATTGGTAACGAACATCATTCGGGTACTTTTTGCCTTACTTACAGAACGCTTTTCTGACTAGTTATGTTGCATGCACAGCCTTTTTTTATCATAAATATCTTTTGTATTGAGAAATCTTTTCTTTTTTATTTGATTTTGCAGAGGTAAACATAAGAAACAGTTTTATCTTAGTTGTTTTCTTTACCCAAAAAAAAAAAAAAAAAACATAAGAAACAGTTTTCAACAGTTTATGTTGTGATACTCTTAAAGTTGTTTTCTTTTGGCACGAGCAAAGCCCCGTTGGTACTAAAATCGACATGCCATTGGATCAGTTGATATTGGTGCCAATATCAGAGCCCTATCAATTAAAATCACACAAGATGCCGAATAGAAGTTGAGGATGTGAGTCCTGTAGAGTATGGAACCATTCCATTTTACCCTCATTCCATGCTGACTTAACTGTTTCAATCTTCTTTTGGGATGGAAAGGTGAGGGAATGCCAACAGTTGGTGGACGTTCTCAACCAATACGGCATGGCTACTGTGCAGAGTCGTCCACACATGCCTTTAAGCAATGAGACATTTCATTCTTTATATTGAGAGTAAACATGCTTCTCTTCGACATCTTCACATATGCAATCAATTTATTATTTTGGTCTTATAGCACAAAGCTAAGATCTTTCATGCGAATAGTATAGCCTTTCATTAGAAGCTGTCCCAAACTCAAGATATTGCTTGACATCTCTGAAACATGATAAACATTAGTAATAAACTAACATGCACCATTTCTCAAATGAATCAAACTTGTACATTTGCCTTTGACAATAATTTTGGAGTTATCACTGAACGAGACTTTACCCTTAATTGTCTCATCTACCTCAGTAAACATCTCCTTTTGCCCAGACATGTGGTTGCTTGCACCGGTATCCAAGTACCATATATCATTTTGACCTCCTTCATCTTCTTTGAAAGCCAGTAAATGAACTTGATTAGTATCATTCACCATGTTTGTCTTTTTGTCTACTTTGCTACTCTCTTTGTTCCAGTGGAGAAGCATAATGGCCAAATTTATTGCAATTATAATATCGAATTTTAGATTTATTATGCCATTGGCCTATCGAGTTTTTTCCTCTTCCACAAACACCTCTTTGATTATGGTTTCTACCATTGTCTCAAGCAGCATCTCCTCTACTCCGTCCATGATCTCTAACTTGAAAGCAATCTCAGCCTCAACCTGGATCACGATTTTGATTTGTCCCTTGAATTTGTACGGTATCTCTTCTTTGCTCCTTCTCATTTCGAATGGTTAATCGCATTTGGACAACTTCCTCCACCAGTTCGGTATTTTTTCTTCCAAACCTTTCTTCATGGACTTGTAATAAACCCAAAAGCTCATCGATCATCATGTCATCCAGGTCTTTGGGTTATTTGATTACAACACCAATGTGGTTGTACTCATTGTCTAAGGATCGAAGTATTTTCTCGACAATGCGAACATTAAGATGTCTTCTCCATTTCTTTTCATATGGTTGCCAATCACCAAAATTCTTGTGGAAAAATCAAAAATCAATTTGGATTCTTTCATATGAATACTCGAATTCACCTCTCAAGGTTTGAAGGTGAATCTTCTATCTTGCTTGATGTGTGTTGCAAAGAATCTTCCATGCCTCCTTACCAGTGATGGCATTCAAAACCTTTTCAAACATGGAACCATCTGAAGCTTGATAGATGATTGACAAGGCATATTGATTTTTGTTAGAACCTTCTTCGAGGCATTCTTTTGGTTTTAGTTCAAGGTGGCTTTGTCCTTTGGCTCATCATAGCCAGTGTTGACAAGTTCACATACACCGTAAGTGTCAAGTAGAGCTTTCAATCTAACGGCCCAATTACCATAATTTTCTTTGGTAAGATAAGGGCATTGTAAAGGAAGTTTAGTGTTTGTTGAGGCCATGATCATGAACCATGTGCTTTGATACCAAATTTGATGTGAGTATTTGAAGGTGAAATACTCACAACTCACATAAAGAAGAGAATGAGATAGATAGACCTCATATTTATTTCACCTTATCGGAAACAATTACAAGACCCCCTCATTTATAGACTTATTATACAACTTTTACTCTTACTCACTAGCATTCCAAGGAGATAAAATCCTGGGAACTTACAAAACATTGATTACACATAGAAACATGAACAGTCACCATGGAGAAATACAAACGGACTACTCAAAAGCAACACCAAAAAACATTGATTCTTTTTCAATGCGTGCACCAGGCTTGGGAGTCGAATAGACATACTAATTAATCGATCACTTTTTGATTGATCGACAACTTCCAATAAATTTGGTTTAATTACTAACAAGCACGCCTAATCAAGAAAACTGCAATAGCTTCTAGACTTTAGCTATGTGAATGGCTCTCAAGCCTTGTTGGTAGTAGCCCCAATGCTCGTCATTGTAGTCTTTCACTTTCTTGTAAGCTTGTGGTCTTTCCTCAGTAATCAAAGCCTCTTCGGGTCCTATCTCTTTGTTGGGTTCTGGTATGTAGAAAACAGCCACAGAGATTCTGTCTCTCTCTGAACTGCTGAGCACCCTGTGCACTGCACTCTTGAACACTCCATTGGTCATTATCTGTTATGCTTAACATAATAGTCATGAACAGAATGAAACAAGGTGTAGCATGAAAAAGCATACAACAGACATTGTATTTTAGAACTGGGCAAATAACTTGCAAAATAACTGTATCATTGATCTATCAAAGTACCTCCATTTGATCACCCATGAGGACAAGAAGAGCACCGGACATGGCTGGTATTGTGAACCACTTGTCGTCTTTGAGAACCTGAATACCTTCAACATCTTGCAAGATTATGGTGTACCCTGTTCCATCTGCATGCGGTTTTCAAGCCAAGGACGAGATCAGGCCTTGGACACTGGGGGTAGTAATTGAATCTCGCATTCAGATGTGCTTTTTCGCCAAACTGATTTAGGAAGCAGTCCTCTTGTAAGTCCAGTGACTTCGCCATGGCCTTTGAAACGGCTTCTGTCATCATCCTCATCTTCACAGTGTACTCTTGTAGAACATCCCTGCATTTTATTTGGCCAATCTTTTGAGAAAGATTTCTTTGTTGCTTCAATGACTGCAACTTACAATTAAGCTAAACATGTGAAGGGTCAAGGCCACAACATTTTGATTGTTCAGGTGATCATGTGACTGTGATTATGTGTATAAAATTTTAAATCAGGAGAGATTTAGACCATAATTTGATGGTGAGTTTACTTTCCCAGACAAACAGTTATCTTATCTCCATAGATGGTCTTAGGACACTTCTCTTTGTCTGGACTTCGAATGTCAACATGTCTTTAATCGAGTACTGTCAATAAGGACAACTTTTCCGGTATTGCTATATTGAGAAGATAATGACGGATGCAATAAGATTTTGTGGGACCACTGCCAACTGTTCCAAAAGCTTAAACTGTTAGGCGAAGGTGTAATCTAATATTTGTTTTAAAAACTTAAGCTATTAGACGAATGGGTAGTTTAATATTTAAATATTCTAACAGATGCTTGAGGGAGGGAGAGTTGGTGGTGTTCAATAGCATGGAAGAGGCATGTAGGAAAACCTGAAAGTAGGCGGATTTTCTGGCCAGAATTTCAGATTCCTCCGATCCTCTGGATATACATCGAGAAAAGCCGGTCGGACCAGTCCAAGGGCTGGCCTTTAGCAGGAACAGGATCACCACCATAACCTTGAAAATCCTCCACTCCTTTCTCATATTTCCTCTTCTCTTCCATCGGTTGTTCAAAGAATTCTCCCCGACTCGAACCATTTCATCCAGGAAAGAACTTGGGATCCCATGGCCTGTTGCCTGCAAGTTCATAATCATTTAAATAGATAAATGTGTTTGGAGTAGCGAAAACATTAACTATATCTCCTTCTTGCACCAAGCTAAACATTTTTTTTTTTTTTTTTTTATTATTAGGAAACGTCTAGTTGAATGAAATTAAAACCAAAAAGGTCAGAGATCTGCACTGTAAAGTAAAAACAAGAAAGATCTTCCATCAGAAGCAGCCCCATGAGGAAAGTGCTAATCTGAGCTTCTGTAGCTCTCCATCTTGTTCAGACAATGTAGATGAAGATGATGAGAGGATGGAAAGGTCTATCAGAGGAAAATGAGATAGCGGATCAGAAGAAACATCTCCTTGTTGCTCTTCGTCAGCCGCTTCACCACTTTTCCTGCAGATGTAGAGATGGGGCGGCTCTTCTTGGTTGATCACCATCTCTTGCACACGTTTGGAAAGCAACACCTCCGCTGGCGGGAGTGAGTCAGCAGCTTCAGCCATGTTTTCTATGTCTCCGGAGGTGGATAGGGTCTTTGTTTAACTGGAAGAAATGACCAAGAGAAGCACTTTGTTAGTTGCTGGTGCTAAACTCTCTTCTTATATATACTTATAATTTGCATATACTGTCACTACAGTTAAATTGCATGATACAGAGCAATAATTGGATTGCATGCAAGAGGAATTCTATTTCAATTAACCTATGAGACGAGGAGTTGAGAGGGGGGGGGGCGCTCACGAGAGGGAGAGATCTCGAGTATGATTATCGATGTTTGCTCTGATAGACAATGTAAGATAGAAATGTTCAATTTATACTCTCGGACCGTTCATACCCGCACAGTCGAATTTTGTCGAAGTCTCGAGAGTAATTCTGCACGGTTCAAGCCAGGACCACTTACGCTCATTTGGTGGGGGAAAAACATGACCCTTCATGTAAGAAATGTTCAATTATTATTCTTGGACCGTTCGACCCGCACAGTCGAATTTCGTCCATGTCTTGACAGTAATTCTGCAGGTATCAAGCCGTGACCACTTATGCTCATTTTGGTGGGGGAAACCATGTCTTCCACTCTCAATAATGCACTCAACTATTCATCTTTTAAGTGTTGAAGCTTGGTTTGGATAACGTTCTCGTGAGTGGATGCTCAGTTATTCCCAAAGTGGTCGGCCTATTGAGAAAACAGCTACATATATACTCCATGATGTCACAAATTCGATTCACGTCTCGAGTGTTCCTCTGAATGACTGGGGCTACATTAGCTAGCTGCGATATATCAATGACGGCTTGCCAACCTTGACATTAGGCCAAGGATAGTGTCTAGTACCTATGATTCAAACTAGATATTTCATATTAGACTTGAAACCTTATGGCAATCGATTGTACCCGCGCCAATCCATGGCATGAGGCGACAGGATATTCTTGAATCGCATCGGTAGACCACATGAACGACTGTCGACTTTGTCGTGGATGAGGTGCCTTTCCTGGTGGAAGATGGTGGTGACCATGAAAGCGATGTGGTGCTATTGGGGTAATGTCGGCGACCAATGAATGCTATTGCCTAAACGTGGAATGCGTTTGGTTCCTTCTTTTGGAGGGAGGGCATCGCAGAACCATAATGGGTTGTTCGGCTGTCACTTTCTGTACTACTCGTTCTTTCTTTTTAGGCTGTAGATGCTTATCAGTTAATCCTTGTTGAATATCATGTCGAATAGGGGTAACGCGACAAGTGGAGGTTCGAATCCAAGCTAATAGATAAAACGATAAGATAGGGAGAAGACTAGCATTTCCCATTTTTAGAAGTGAAAAAAGTGTTTCGGTCGTCTAGTCACTGTAATCTCACGGAGCCGGGATGATATTCTTCGCCAAACCTTCGAGACTCCGCGTAAGTAATCAATCTTTGACCGTGTTCAAAATAGCTAAACTTACTTTAGTATGTGAAAGTGGACACGAGATATCACACTAAACAACATAATACCGTTCATTCGATGAATGTACTTTCCGGATGCAAAAGATTAAATAGATACATATTAGATGGCCTATTCATCCTTTGGGTATGATTGTTGCGGCTAAATTAATCTCAGCAGGCAATATATAGAAACTTTATTAAATTTTGTTCAAATTGAGACACAAGGTCTCACTCAACGTAACATACAAAAATTAATCCGAGAGGATGATCAACCAGGACCAAGTGCGCTCGCATCAACAAAATCTTCTACATATGCATATGCTAAAGGGTCTAACGATCGCAAGTGATCAAACTGATTTAGTGAAACAGGCAAATTCGCAGTTCGAAACTCTTGGAACAAATTTCGAACGAAGGAGTTTCTTAGGTTTGGGTCTAACAAGGAACAATCTCGGAATTGAAGACCAGTTCTATGCCTCGTAGGCTTTGGTTCCCAATCCTAATTAATAGGGATGAGCACGGTTTTGATCCAACCCAAGAATCTGATTAGATCAAACTAGCTGATACTAGGCAATTTTCACCAAAATCAGACATAACCGATTTCGGTTCCCTATTCTGCGAAAGGAGCTGACCGACAGGACCGGTCCGGCATGCCTAAAAAAAATTGATTTCTTTCTTCTTCCATTAACTAAACTGGCTACAGCTGCATCAGGACTGTTTGGCCCCAAAAACAAAACCAAGAACCAGACCTAGCCTCTCTCTGTCTCTAGCTTCTGTCACTCCGTTTTCTCTCACTCTCGCTTGTCACTCAAGCTCCTCCGTGCTTGACCATGAGTCCGTCACCTCAGAACCGTTTCCGACCGTGCCCTCGCCTCCTGTCGCCTCTCAGCGGTGCACATTGCCTCTCGATTGGCAAGATTCCCCATCTTCGCTTTTGATTTTTCAGTGTAAGTTCGTGCTTTCCTTCCCAATTTCTTGAAGGCGCGGGGTAGAGAACTTTCCTTCCTTGTGGAAGATGAAGGTCGTGTGAATACATGACTGGGGTACGCATCAAATTTTCAATGGCTGGCTGTTTCTTTCTTTGTGATGGACATGTCATTGCATTCTTCGAACTTAATTTGAAATGACACTAATTTAATCTCGGCAGGCAAAATAGAGGAATTTTATTAAATTCTGTTCAAATTGAGACACGCCTCACTTAGCATAACGTACAAAAGTTTATCCGAGAGATGATCGGCTAGGATCGAGCATGCTTGTGTCACGAGCCGATAGTTCCCTTGGCCTCGGAAACAACTGCGGGCGCCTAGCGAGCGGAATTCGCCGGGCAAGCCCTTTTCTAGCTGTTCCACGAACGATACGGTGAATGATTCTTCGTACGAGATCCTACCACGCCCAGCTTTGCTCGGGCGTCTAGTCCATCAGTAAGGCAGCCTTCTCTTTAGGCACAACAACTGGTTTCGGCCTGCCATGGCCTCGTCAGGAGAGCGGCATCAGTTCCCGATCAGTTTGTGCACGGGAGGCCTACCCCGTCTTCAGAGCTCCTAAGTGATATAATCCTTCTATCCTAGAACTCCTAGCACCAACCGTCCTGACGCCACTCCCACGGACCAGTTGTGTTCTACCCCTTCGCCTCACACACTCTTCATGGATAACCCCAAGCGCCACTCACAAGTGTCACGAGTACGGGAGGATTCACGGACCGTGACATTCTCCCCCACTCATTTCGCAACGCCCTCGTTGCGATCTCTGCTCTGTCGCTTCCTTGTGTAAATTAACCATTGATGTGTCACTTTTGGGAATTCACATCGAATGGTCACGCTCGCCCAACAAAACAGGTCTTGCTCCATTGGTGGCCTCTTTTGATCTCAGCCGCTCGGCCCTTCAGTCACCTGCGCTTTTGGCAAGTGTGGCATTTTTCGCCAACCGCATCTTTTGGCAGCACCATTCCAACATAAACAGCATCTTGACTGACAAAGAGACCAATGGAGGTTCTTTTCTTGTTGAAAACGCAGCAGTAGACCTCTTCTTCGTATTCACCAATCGATCCAGGAACGTTATCCCCATTCAGCAAGGGTTCGGTTCTTCTCGAACTCCCTATTGGCTCGGCGAGGAACCGACTCGTCCTAGTACTATTGCCGTCCTAGGAGCAGAGAGCTCAGCTTCGTTCGAGCATCTTTTGCCCCGGCCATTCACTTTCCGCCGCGCTAGGATAGGACCAGGCACTCATCAGTTCAACGCACTAGAGCGAGAAGCTCGATTCTCCGACTTGCTCACTCGCTTACTGAAGGGATTCCTGCTCTGATACCACTTGTCACGGGCCGATAGTTCCCTTGGCCTCGGAAACGACCGCGGGCGCCTAGCGAGCGGAATTCGCCGAGCAAGCCATTTTTTCTAGCTGTTCCACGAACGATACGGTGAATGATTCTTCGTACGAGATCCTACCACGCCCGGCTTTGCTCGGGCGTCTAGTCCATCGAGTAAGGCGGCGGGTTCTCTTTAGGCACAACAACCGATTTCGGCTGCCATGGCCTCGTCGAGAGCGGCATCGGCTCCCGCCCGGTTTGTGCACGGGAGGCCTACCCCGTCTTGAGCTCCTAAGTGATATAATCCTTCTATCCTAGAACTCCTAGCACCAACCGTCCCGACGCCACTCCCCACGGACCGGTTGTGTTCTACCCCTTCGCCTCACACTCTTCACCGAGATAACCCCAAGCGCCACTCACAAGTGTCACGAGTACGGGAGGATTCACGGACCGTGACACTTGCATCAACAAAATCTCCTACAATGGATATGCAAAAGAGTCCAACGACCACAAGCGATTGAACTGATTTTCAAGTGAATCGAGCAAATTCATAGTTTGAAAATCTCGGAACAAACTTAGGAACAGAGGAATTTCTTAGGTTTAGGTCGACTAAGAAAGCGGAGGCCGGTTCCGTGCTTGGCAATCTTGGTTCCCAATCCTATTTAATAGGAGTGACCACAATCTCAATCCAATCCGGGAACCCGACTAGACCAAACCAACCGGATTTAGGTGGTTTCCATTTGAATCGGACTAGCCGGTTCCCAATTTCGCACAAGGAGCCTAACGACCAAATTGGTTTAACATTCCTAAAAAAAAGAAATATAGACCTAGCATCACTCCTCTCGTTGTAAATATTTAATATGAAAAGACATGATTAACTTAATGCAAAATCACTAGAGAAAAAAATAATGATCAATAAAAACACTAGAGATTTACGTAATTTAGTTCGAGTATCTGTACCCATATCCACATGAAAAGTTAATAGCAAATAATCAATTATAACCGAAGAATTAAAATTACAGTCGCCCACATATTCGGGAGTTTTTCATACTTAGATTTAAGCCTAAATCTACAATGTTTAGAAATAAATAACTCAATTTAAATATAACTTCAGCACAAAATCACAATATTCGCCAAAGCAAAAGCTTTAGGTAAGATTGAAAAGCAAAAAACTCCAGTATGTTGTTTCTCTATCTTCGTGCGGCGGCCCCATTGCGATCATTGTGCGGCTTCTTTTCTCGGGGGGCTCGTCTCTCTCTTGATAAAACACCCCTTGTTTGGCTACAGCAAGCAGAAAAAGAAGTCGCACAGTGAACACGAAGGAGCCGCCATACCAAAAAGAGAACGTACTGGAGTTTTTATTTATCAATCGTGCCAAAAGATTTTGCTTTGGCTAAAAATCAATGATTTTGTGCCATGAGTTTACATCTAAATTGAATTATTTATTTGTAAAAACTTTAAGTTTCTACTTAAAATTAGGTGTAGAAAACTATTTCAGTATGTGAGTGATTATAACGTGGAGGGAGTAGAATCACCACCACCTCGCTTCCTGCAGTAAGTCATGGGTTCCTTTCCAACAAAATGGACAACGCAGGATTCGAACACCTGGACTTCTCGCGAAAGGAACCAGGCGCCCAACCACTACGCCGCCACCACGGGTGGTTCTAATATTTTTATTGTTCCTCATTTGTTTCTTTAATAATTTCACATTGACTTAATTTGCAAGATTATGCAATTTGTACGTTAATATTTTGCAACACTCTCTCACACTCGTCACTCAAGCCCCTCTATGCTCGGCCAGTGGGTCTGTCGCCTCAGAACCGTTTCCGACCATGCCTCCGTCGCCTCCCTGCTCTCGCCTCCTGTAGCCTCTCGGTTTGTATGATTCCCAATTTTTGCTAATCTTTTCCTTGTTACACCAAACTGGATTCTTGAGGCACCACCCACCACCCCATGTGGAGCAGATCTGAAAGCAGAAGAAAAGTCCGGTTCTCCTGGGAGGACACCAGCATCCGAAAGCAGAACAAGGATTGGGTCCGGTCCGATCTGGCTGCAAGGTTCCAAAGTTCTGATGTCGGAATTGGATTCGGGCCAACAAAAGGAATGAAAACTGGACCAAGCCCATTTGTACTTTTTGGGCCAATGTCCAACTTGTTCATAGGCCGCCCATGTTGGCATTGTCGTCATATGATTAACTGGAAAGGAGAATTATTAAGAGAGAGAAGTGCATAGGTTGCTTTGAGGCATCCTAATCGCACAGCATCACTCCAAAAGTTTAAGCCATTAGAACAGCGATTAAAAGTGAGATTCCAGGGCATTTGAAATTTATAATTAAAAGGGATGTAGATAAAGAGTGATTCTAAATATATTTTCTAGGACCCTAAAATTAGGTACACCTGAAATAGTTGATTCGCCAATTGCGTACGATCTTCCCCCTTGTTTTCTTCTCCAAAACCAATTTTTAAGGCCTTATCACTCGGCCTTTTTTTTATTATTATTATCAGAAACAACAATTTTCATTGCGAAGCAACAATTTCGTGGCAATCTATCTTCACTCTGGGCCTTAACGACCCAATCAGCTAACTCTATCGGGCTCTCTGTTTGTATGGGGCTAAACTGAGATTCGTGAAAGGCCTTAAAATCAAATGGGCTTCTTCGCTGATAAGGCCCGCAAATCCCCAAACCGATCCGAGCAGTGCCTGCGGCAGGATCGCTTCTCGGCAGATCGACTCGATCTCAATTCCAGTCGAAGGGAAGGGGGGGCTTCCGTTCGTGACTGGAAGTACTCCGGGGCTTCCGCCACGGCCGTCACCTCCGCCTGAGCTCACGGAGATACCTCGGCCGGCCGCCATGGTTAAAGGCGGAAGCTTTCTGCAGCTTAGGGCTCTTCCCCTCGTGGCGGGAGCCATCGTCCGAGATTCCTGGCTGCATCGCGAAGGCGTTCTCCCACTAATAATTGCGTTGGGTTTGGCTTCTTCGGCGATCGAAAGGCGAGGTGGGTTTGGTTTTTATCTCTTCGGATCCGACACGATGCTTTTCTTTCGAGTTTTCAGCATGGGTTTTTCGCTTTACATCTCAACTTCTTACGAACGGGTCATCCACCGAAAAAGAAACGAAAACCGGAGCAAGCCCATTTGTGCTTTTTCGAGCCAACGTCCAATTTGTTCATCGGCGGCCCATATCGGCATTACCATCCTATAATTAAGTTTTAAAAAAAAAGGAGGATTAGCAAAGAAATTGATTAAAGGAAAAAATAAATAAAAAAGTGCGTAGATTGCTTCGATTAGTCCTAAATCAGACAGCGTCGCTTCGAAAATGTTTTCGATGATGCCAAGGTGAGCTCGCCTCGTTATAATTCGTTCCCCCACGTTTGCTCCCACGCTGCCTTCCTCTTTTGGCTTGGATTCTCAGGTCTGCCTTCGCGTCTCTTCTCTTCCTCTCCTCTTTCCCGTTGCGCTACATGACGGGAGCGTGCCCTTGAAATTTCGAGCGATTTTAGTGATTCTAGCTCGCCGTGTGCGATCGGTTATGGACTGATGAAATAGTTGCTCGGCGATCAGACCGCGCGTGAATCGTAGTGTTCGAGATTTGGTTGATAATGGGTATTGATGGTTTGAGCGATTCATCGATGTTTATCGTTTGCGTGGTCCAGGTTCCCCGTTGTGGTCGGCGGATTCAATGGGGAATGCGTCGTCCATGCTGACCCAGTATGATATCGAAGAAGTTCAAGACCACTGTAATAATCTTTGTGGGTTTCTGGTTCTATTATGGTTTTTCCTCCATCTTGAATTGGTTCTTTTCTAATTAATCGGGATTTATCACTTGCTGTTTCTTTTTTTGGTGTTGGTTCAGTTTCCCAGCAAGAGATTGTGTCGTTGTACGAGAGATTTTGCCAACTCGATCGGAATGCAAAAGGGTTTATCTCGGCGGATGAATTCTTATCGGTTCCAGAGTTTGCAATGAATCCACTTTCTCAGGTGGTGTATCTAAATGTTGCTATGAGGAGACGCATTACATTTTCATTTCTGAGTAGGATGCTCATAATGCGTTCTTTTTTGATTGACATAGAGGCTGCTTAAGATGGTGGATGGCTTGAATTTTAAAGATTTTGTGGCATTCTTGTCTGCTTTTAGTGCCAAAGCTAGCAAACAGCAGAAGATTGAATGTAAGTTTACTCAGCCTGTAAAAAGTGATCTTTCGACACTTTGTTCTGATAGGAGCTTTATCGCACCAGTTTAATTTGTGAAAAACTTTCCACTCTTTGAAAATCATAGAAGATAAAAAGCGAGGCAGTGTCAGTATCTGTATAAAAGAAATTGATTGGCTTATTTAAGCAGCTCTTAGCTTTACATCCAGATTGAAGTAATCTAAAATGTTGGAAACCAGCAATGGCGTATGGCGAGATACCGAATTGTGGAAGTATAATTCCTTAGATGTGGGAATAATGAAATTAACCAGAGACGAGACCAGTAAATGAGTTCAATTAGAATTGAACTGATTTGAACCCGCAGACAGAAACCAGTCAGGTGGTTGAGAGCATCTATTTGCTCCGCATTTTTGTGTTGTGAAATTGCCTGTGGTTCAAGTTATATTATCACAGTTCTAGTATCATATTGTAAAACCGTAATCTCTCACTCTCTCTCTCTCTCTCTCTCTCTCTCTCACACACACAAATGTAACTTTTTAAAGACCCATCAGCTTAGGTGGATGAGTTGCCTGATGTTGTAAATCTTCCCTTCCTGCAGTGATTTTCAAGGTGTATGATTCGGACTGTAATGGAAAGGTCTCTTTCAATGACATTTTTGGAAGTTTTGCGGGATTTATCGGGTCAATTTATGTCAGATGAACAAAGAGAGGTATATACTAATGGACTGGAGGTTCTCCTTCAATATTGTCAGTCTGTCTATGACAAGATTTTGTATAGGATGTTGTTATGTTGTAATTAGGCATCCTCCAATATGGTATAGATGTGTTGGTCAAGCCTCATGTGTCCACTTCTCATTTGTGATTGTTCCTGTGGATTTGGATAGTGTCCATAGCAACATTTTATAGTGCATCTTGCTTAGTATATTGTAAGGTTGACGGCTTTATCGCTCTCATCTGCTTGCTTGTGTACTTTTGAGCTAATTGGTGCCTTAAACATTTTTATAGCAAGTCTTGGTTCAAGTGTTGAAGGAAGCTGGTTACACAAGGGAATCCTATTTATTGTTGGATGACTTCGTTAAGGTATGAGTAGCTCCTCTTATACTGATGGTAAAGGTTAATGCTAGATACAACCAATTGATAATATGGCTTCACATTTATCATTATAGTACTGTGGACCAATGATAAGTTTCCTTTCATTCTAAAGAAGATAAAATTATCATAGATTTATATTGAGATATGCCTAAATTGTTTCTACATGATAATTTACTGTCAGAATATGGTATGCATGATTTTTCTCAAAGCAAATAATTGAGTCTCATCTGTCATCACTGGAGTCAACTAAAAGAACGGTGGAAGTCCTATGATACTCTATTTTTCTAGAGAAAAAGGTTATTTATTGTATAGTTTTTCACATACCATCTTCAGAAGTAATGCTCGCAATTTTGACACAATCATAATGAAATATCTTTAATTGTGTGTTGAAGTATGGAAGCGTATCCAATTCCAAATTGATTGCATTGACTCATGGTTTCATATCTTTTAATGATGAAGATATAGTATCGGATATCATGACATACCACCTCGCACGTGATGGACCAACAAGCAATCAAACATTATGGCCCAATTGCCCATCATACTGGGAATCCTTTTTTGTATTTTTATCTTCTTTATGATGGTTTAAGCATAGATGTTCTTAGCACGTCAACTGATCCATGCTTGACGAACTTTGAACTAAACTTTTATGCTTTTCCTTTTTTCTGCATTTGAATGATCTCTGTCATCACCAACATCACTTCTCTTTGACATGATTCAGGTTTTTGGAAACTCTGACCTAAAAATGGAGGTGGAAGTACCAGTTGACTGAGGAGCGGTCCTTTTCGCCATGCTCTGGAAAATATGCTGCACCAAAATGTGCCCGTCAAGGTCCCCATGGGAATAGCGAACATGAACCAGGAAGAGATGGCGTTTCCTTTCTCGCTCTGATTGTGCCCAGAGTAGAGAATGAGCAAATAGGAAAGATGTATATTGAAATAAAATCTGCTCCCTTGGAATGTAATATTGGACAAAACAACAATATTATGTCTCTAGATTTTTGTCCTCTCGGACGTGGTTTGATCGAATCCAGAAACAGATCAGAATAGGTATAAGTTGGATGCTGCAATTTTGTTTGTTTATTGGGTTGGCACCTTCTCTCTATTCTGGGTGGCATTCTCATTTCTGCATCGTTCGAGCGTCTACCGTTCTTAATGTCATTTTCATTGTCCATGATGGTCTTATTGGCATAAGAGGTCGATGGAAGCAATTTGAATTTGTCAGAAACCCTCCTAGTTAAACACAAAAACGAGCATCATCAAGAGTATGAATGCTGGGGCCCTTCTGGGGTCTTCACCTCTTGCCACCCCGGCGCACCGAACTTCTTCTTTAGGGTCAAATCATACACGCAAGAACTTGAAAATTTTGGAGTATAATCATCTGCGCGGTACGACATTTTAGAAAATGAAAGCCGAGCGGGAAATTCATGTTAAGTGGTCATGCTAGTAATGTGTGAAATTCCATGGTTAAACTTAGAAAAAGGACAATTGATATTGGAGATTGAGAGGAGTGTCTATGCAAGTCTACCACAAGAGAAAAAAGAACCGCTTAAATGGTTGATCAAATTTGACCAAAATAAAAAATGATCGGTCAAAAAGGTAAGAAATAACTGGAGATATCTTTGATAAATCCATGTGTGTAATTTCTGAGATCTGCACAAATAATCAGCTTTGCTTCTTTATTCAAGGTCAAATCCTTTTGAAACAGGGAAAGATTCTGTCAAACAACAGTAGTTATCTTAGATAAATCAATTGTTCACTTCTTTTTGGAAGGTGGCTGAGTTTGCGCATCCTCCTCATCATCATCCTCATCCTCATCGTCATCCTCCTCGTCATCCTCATCATCGTCATCCTCGTCGTGTCGATCGTCTTCATCTTCATCGTCGTCGTCTTCATCGTCATCCTCATCATCACTTCCCTCATCACTGTCAGCTTCGCTATAATCATCATCATCAGACCCCCCCACATCATCATCACTGTCATCTTCTCCCTCATCGTCATCCTCGCCATCATCGCCCTCCCCATCACCATTGTCCTCAGGGTCCTGAGATGCCATCTCACCAGTGTCCTCATTCTCTGGCAATGGCTCCTTCCTCCAACTAAATCAGCTGCCGAAAACCTAATCGGCATACATAATAACTCCAAATTATTATCTGCCATACAATCAAAATGTGAGGACAATCAAAGACAAATGAAAAGGGGGAAAAGTTTCAAACCTTTTATCTGAATCAATTTTCATAAACACAGAGTCCTCGCCATGCTGCAATGCAACCTGAAGTGAGCATCAACCAAGCAAAAATGTTAGACGCTTGTTCAAATTCCCATGTACCTAATGTTGGACAAAAAATAATTTCCAGTATAAATGAGAAATAGCTTGATGGCAAATCAGAGAATCACACGACAGAAGCTGCAAATTGTGGGAATTTGACAAGACGGAACCCAAAAATAACATGATAGATCAGAAACAGAGAGGTGACACAGGTATGGAATAAAACGAAATTTGCCAGGTCTAATAGACTAAAGCAAGATAATCAGTATTTTTAGCAGCAACGGAAAGTTTAATATGACTAACCGAGTAAAGAGAAAAAGTAGAGTAAGGATAACATCATTTACATTTCCTCAAGGACGAAGACAAGGGCAACATATTAAAAATGAAGAAAGCATACATCTGTATATTTCTCAATAAACATTGAGACAATTCAAAAGATTTGGAATATACATCACACTATTCGAGGTAATTCAAGCACCAAGCACAAAGAGATGAGCAGCATGTAAGTACACAAATTACTCCTGTTCAAAACATGGACTTGCCCTTCCAATTATAAAAATAGGCCCTCTACATCAAAAAGATATACTAGCATCTCAACAAGTGTTAACTTTCCTTAAGAAGTGAAAAGAGGCAAGTCAATAAGAGGAGGTGCAACTAATTAAATGAGGACTTGAAATTTAAGTCGAAGTGATGATACTCTTCAAACTTACTTTGAATGTATATGCGAGAGACCAGATTAACCCCTCAGCTAGCTTGCCAAAAAAGGAAAATGAAAAAGAAACAGATGGAAACAAAGAGCAAGCTTATCTTGAGCCCACTGCTCCAACAAAAACAGCAGAAAACATTTAAGTAATCACTACATGAACGAAAGTTCTTGCAATAGGAATAAGAGAGAAATCTCGTATGTATAACAGTCATATCCTCGTAGTCAATTCTCCAAGTTCTTTGAATGCTTGAACAAGTAGGTCTAATTGCTGAGTTATGTGATGGCGAACTCAACAAAGTTGACAGTTGATGCTGTTACTGTAAAAAAGAATATGCCTGATGTTCCGAATTAGGTGTGTCATGGATCCAGATCCATCTATCGAAAGAAATAACAAGAAAGTAATGAAATTGATCATACATTTCTCTTACAGAAGCTATAGGCTATAATTGAAAGAGTGATCAAATTAATGGAAGCATCAGTTACATTCATCTTAGAATCAACTTCTCTACCGGTTTCCAAATTAATCCTGTGGATACGTACAATTCCAAAGAACATGAAAGCAATAAAGTATAGGTTTATGCAAAATCCGACTTTCTTAAATAGAAAACAATCATGTAGGTTATCGCCCGAATTCATTCCCTTGCCCAGCCAGATATGGTAGGTAAGATACAAAGGACAATCAGGATTCCGTTTTACCTGGTGGATGCACGTCTACGCGAATCCTCATGCAGTTTATCTTTTGCCCCACTAATCATGAGATTATCCGACTCCGATTTTTTTAACATACAGGATTTCAATGCATTCTCGCCCAATAAGGTAGGCCAGTAGTTGATCCACGGGCACCGTCGCGCCACTTCGCATCACTTTTCCTTATTTTCGCCATCACCCTTTTTCCCCCCTTTTCTAACACTGTTTTTGCTCAACATCATGCATCATGAGTTTCAAGGTGCCGCGAAAACTACAGGGACCTTCAAACCGACCACATCAACACTCTAGGATTCAACGTAGACACGATCGAAGCATGGTTCTGCTCTAAAGCCACGGTTTAACGAAGCCCATTCATCTCAAGAACGAATCTTTTCACATCTGAATCAAATTCGCCTACCACGGAGCTAAAAACAGCCAAGCAGACACACCATCGAGCTTCAATTTTTGATAAAGCGAGGAAAAAAAAAAAAAACGAGGCAAAGCGAGAAGCGGGTACCAGAAGCAGGAGCAAGCAAGCGGCGCTCTGAACCAGTAGAGCAGCTTCGATCACGAAAGTTCGCACCTTTGGCACCACCCCGGCGTCGAGGCTGGCGTTGCCACCGTAAGCGCTCGCCATTTCCTGCTACCCCGAACCATTTTTCGAGCCAGACGGATTAAACCCAGGAGAAGAGAATTAACGAATAAAAAAAAATCTCAAAGGAAATAAAAATTCCAACTTGTACCTCCAGAGAGAGACACGACGGTCCACAGAGAGAGAAAGAGTAGACAGGGACGCTCGAAACAAGTGGGGGGGGGTGTAAGGGGAGACCAGGGCCGTAGTCGGAACACTTAAAAGGGAGAGCTTTTAGGAGAAAATATTGGGTACGTCTAGTGCTCCAACGTG
This sequence comes from Eucalyptus decipiens, assembly GCA_014182575.1. Classification (NCBI taxonomy): domain Eukaryota; kingdom Viridiplantae; phylum Streptophyta; class Magnoliopsida; order Myrtales; family Myrtaceae; genus Eucalyptus; species Eucalyptus decipiens. The sequence continues at coordinate 48,852,212 of CM024614.1, forward strand.
GCAAACAAGAAGGAGGTAAGAAGGCGACACGTGTCCACGGGCCCACAATCCGGACAGACTGAGCAGGACGTGAGTGAGGCGCCATTTTGAAAAATTTTCGCTCCTGTAGCTGCAGCGAAAGGACGACAGACCCTCTTTACTTTCTTCACGCCTCTCCACTCCTTCCGTAAATTCAAATTTCAGGTCTCCTCTCTCTCTCCGGCGCTTGCTCGCTCTCTCCGGCGCTCGTGCTTGTGCTATATTTGAGCCGACGTCACTGGCGAGGTTCTTGCTCCCGTCGATGTTCGCCGCAAGCTCGCTCGACCTCACCTCCATCTTCACCGTCACTCTCGGCCTCTCCCTCGCTCCCGCTCTCCCTCCTTCGATCTTCCCCCTGCACAGCACTGCCCCTCCGTGGATCACGCTCACAGCTGTGTCGTTCGAGAACTCGAACCCCCCGAAGTTGGTGTTCCGGAGAATGGCCTCCCAACCGGCAACGCTATCGAGGGAGCTGAGAAGGAGGCCACGGTGGAGTAGTTGAGGGACTTGACGTCGACGCGGCGAAGCCTGAGCTCGGGGTTCTTGACACGGACGGTGAGGGCGAACCCGAGGAAGGCGGCGCGGAGGATGACGATCGGGGCGAGGGCGTAGACGAAGCACTTGCTGCTGCTGCGCCTCTGGTTGCGGCGAGGCGGCGGCTTCGCGAAGTGGGCGAGCTCCATGTCGTCGTTCCGGAGGCGGTGTCCGGAGTGCACAATTGGGCTGGTCGGATCTTCTTTAGGCATCGCGAAAGTCGGAGTTCAAGCAAACGCGAGAGATCACGGGTCACTCACTGAGGGGTTGATGTGTTCCTGTGTGTCGTCCGAGGTTTTTGCCAGTCGGACGTGCGGGACCGTGTGAAAGCTAGGTCTGAGTGGGTCTGTGCTGTGCTGCTCTGTCGCTATCGCTCTTTGAACCTCCGCCGGTGATTCACGCAGGGCGTTCGAGGCAGCATAGGAAGGTGCTAAAGCCCAAGGCAAGATCGACGACAGCGGAGGGTGGAGGAAGAAGAGCAGATGGGTAGTCACTCACTCGAAATTTCAAGTGTCGCTTGACGGAGTGCGGGGCTTCGAAACCAGAGCACATCGAGCGGCCTTGCGCCTCTTCCATCAACCATAGGAACAGTTTTTCCTCTGTCGGGAGTTTCCTCCTTTGCCACCGCCCCCTTGTTCAACTTCACCTCTTGAAGGATTTGTCTCTCCAGAAAATTACAGTGTTTATGAATACCAATATAACGTGCACATATGGGGGAATCTGAACAGTAATTTGGTTTAAAACCAAATATTAGATATATGTGATATACGTCAGTTTGGTTGAGAACTACCCACAAAATTACAGGTTCAACGCATATGGCTGAAATATTCATAATAGGCCAATTACGTGGCTGACATTTCTAGTCCTAATTTCCACAACCAACTTCTTCAAGTTGACCTTTGTTTTGCTTAGCAAGCGCTTGAATTAAAGCCCATTGTGTCTTTGAAAAACATCAGTCCACGCAAAATAAACAACAGAGAAGATCGTCCACAATTTTTTAAGACTGGCATTCTCTGTTTGTAGAGGCATGTCCCTACATAAACAATGGTTTTTAGCGTCCCTGTTGTGCATCAAGCTGGATTTGGGCTTCTAGAAATTTCTGCATTCTCTCTTAGAAGATGCCGACCAGATTGAAATGGTTTGGAGCCAATCCAATACATTCGGGTGGTGAAAGCGAGGAAAAACATGTGGATGGCTTGATTAACATTTTCTATCTCGGATAGGTAAAGTTTGAGATTGGCCTAATCAAGTCACCCCTACTAAATTTTTATGTTCCAATCTAAATGAACTCAACCATGGGAAAGCAAAACAACTCTGGATTGCTAATTATATGTTTCCAAAAGCATGGTTACTTGTTTTAAGGACCATGGCACATTCCTTTAAGTCAACAGAAGGATGGACTAGTATGTGTTTTATGCCATTTTCTCCAGGGGGCGTTCTAGGATGATACATCCATGTTTTTGGCCCTGTGGGTTAAGTAATCCATGGAACAACCCAAAGACTCAGATTGACCCTTTATTTGCATCAATCTGGACACCTTTTCTCTGCTGATAAAGATTGACCCTTGAGCGAAATTGACAGGAAATGATCTCCGGAGACAAATGATCCAATCTCGCTATCCAAATATAGATTGAAAAAGAACGAGAAGCAGCAAGAAAAAGGTTTAGAGAGGAAGAGAGACCAGATATAGTATTTAAAAGCTCTCTATTCATGATTTCTTGAATAATATGAACACGATGACAATCATCGGCAAACCCAAAAAGAAAAGCGAAAGCACCACCATCAAAACAGTGATGACCCGTGCTCTCTCGCATTCGCTTGAACTCGACTTTCGTGATGCCTAAAGAAGATCCGACCAACCCTATCGTGCCCTCGGAGCGACGACGTGGAGCTCGCCCGCCCCGCGAAGCCGCCGCCTTACCGCACCAGAGGCGCGGCGGCAGCAAGTGCTTCGTCTACGCCCTCGCCCTGATCGCCATCCTCCGCGCCGCCTTCTTCGGGTTCGCCCTCACCGTCTGCGTCAAGAGCCCCGAGCTCAGGCTTCGCCGTGTTGACGTCAAGTCCCTCGACTAGTCCACCACGGCCTCCTTCTCAGCTCCCTCGACCACGTCGCGGGTTGGGGCGGTCGTCCTCGGAACACCAACCGGGGTTCGAGTTCTCGAATGGCACGGCATCGGCGTGATTCACGGAGGGGCGGCGGGCGGGGAAGATCGAAGGAGGGAGAATGGGAGCGAGGGAGAGGCCGAGATTGACAGTGAAGATGGAGGTGAGGTCGAGCGAGCTTGCGGCGGACGTCGACGGGAGCAGGAGTCTTGCCAGCGACGTTGGCTCAAATATAGCACGAGCACGAGCGTTGGAGAGAGCGAGCGAGCGCCGGAGAGAGAGAGGAAACCCTGAAATTTTGAATTTACGAAAGAAGGGAGAAGGGAGACGTGAAGAAAGTAGAGGGTCTGTCGTCCTTTTTCTTTTGCTGTAGCTACAGGAGCGAAATATTTTCAAAATGGCGCCTCACTCACATCCTGCTCAGTCTGTCCGGATTGTGGGCCCCACGAGTACACATGTCGCCTTCCTACCGCCTTCTTGTTTGCCACGCTGGAGCACCAGACGTACCCAATATTTTCTCAGCTTTTAGGGTTTGGACTCAGTCTCCGGTTTGAAGTGCTTTGCCTTCGGACTTTGCAGAGTCACTTGCGGTGGGGCCCACAAGTCTGCCACGTGAGCACCGACGTGAATCTAGCCACCGGGTGGGTCATAATTCAAAAAAATCCCACCCAAAATAGCTCACCAAAAATGGGCATAGCCTTTTTGGAGGGAAACGTGTTTTGGGTGAGGTTCCGATCGACTCGAGAGAAGAGGTACGTTCTCCAAACCAAGGAAAAAGTGGTTGGTCGAGATTTCCATGAACACGGTTTAACTGCCGATTTTTCTTATCTTTTGATGACTTATGCCAATTAAGAGAAATATCGCTGAATTGTCTAAGTTCTTAGACTTATAATTCTAAACCAACGTGAGAATAGTTTGAGATTTTTAGCAAGAGCTAAAAGTAGTAGGTGCTTACGTATTCAATGTGCGACAATATAATAATCGAAAAGGATGATTTTCTCACCACCATTAATAATTCATAATTTTTTTATTGGATTAATAACCCGTAATTGCGATCAATGTTAAATGGAGAAACTTTTCATGTCCTACTTAAATATATCATAAGGTCTAAATTACGAGAATAAGTCTGGGCAGGTGGCCCTTCGTATCCTAATTGCTTAGGATAATCGTCTCGGATGCAAAATCGAACTCATCTTAGGGTAAACGAAGCAATATATTGGCCATTGCAACAACGGCGTGAAATAACGGAGAGGCTAGGTGAAATATGGGCTTTTTTTTTAGAAGTACACAATTCGCCTGGACTACGAGATCTCTCATTTATGCCTTGTAGGAGAAGACCATTCATCCGATTGATATCCTCACTATGCTACAACAACAACGTATTTGCCACGAAAGCATAGAGAATGAACTCACCATCATTAATCAATTTCACTCGATAATGGAAAAATTACCAAAAAAGTCATAAACCTATTATAATTGTGCCAATTCAGTTCTCTGTGATGGAGAAGAAAATGCCAGCGGCCATGAAACACAACCGAATTGGCAGAGGAAGAAGGAAGAAGAGAAAATCATTTTTAAAATTTTTATTCTCTCATCTAACACGTGGCAATTTATTATTAGATTAAAAAGATTATTATGTAGAATGTTGACATGGCGGTATCAAATCACTAACAATGTAATAATAAAAGGGAAGTTGTTTTTGAAATGATATTGCAATTGCCCATTACCAACATTTTTTTTGTGATCCTTGTAATTATTGATAATCTCTGTACCGAACTACCCTATCTTGTCCGTCATTTCTCTCTACCTTTTCAACCCATTAATCAGGAAAAATTAATTTTAACAGAATTTCCGTTTTATTTTAAAAAAATCTAAATTTGTTCCGGTCTAATGATTTACGCTCCCCTCCTCTCTTTTAATTTTCAGCTACTCAAGTAGAACGAAAAGATGTAAATTATTTACTTACGGATATTTGGAAAATAACTAATTTTTCCCTCTCTACTAATTTAATTTTTTTTGAAATAAAATTAGTAAGATTAAAATAAAGTAAACAATAAAAAATAAAAATCAATTCAAACAGACATTTCTTTTACCCTAAATTCTCTTACTATGTAGCATACAATAAACAAAACCAGTCTAACTTATATGCGGCATCCCCTCCTCTCCTCTCTCCTCTCTCTCTATATAAAACGGCACTCGTGCTTCTCTCTCATAGCATCATCGACACTAGAACCACCCAATATTTTCTCAGAAAAGATGAGCTTAGTATCAGATGATGCAAATGAGAAGATGAGAGAGGAAGGACAAGTGCTGTCTTTATATAAAGAGAGGAGAGAGAGGGAGAGGAGGAGATGCTGCTGATAAGTTATTGTATGCTGCATAGTAAGAGAATTCAGAGTAAAAGAATAAGTCTGTTTGAATTGATTTTTATTTTTTATTGTTTAATTTAATTTTAATTTTACTAATTTTATTTCAAAAAAATTAGTAAAGAGAGAAAAAATTAGCTATTTTCCAAATATTTATAAGTAAATAATTTATGTATATCCTTTCGTTCTACTCGAGCAACTGAAAATTAAAAGAGGGGAGGAAAGCGCAAAATCATTAGACCAAGAACACAAATTTAGATTTTTTTTTTTTAAAATAAAACGAAAATTTTGTCAAAATTAATTTTTCCGATTAACGGGTTGAAAAGTTAGAGAGAAATGAGTAGTTCGTGTACGGAAATTACCAATAATTACAAAGATCACAAAAAAAAAAACGATGGTAATGGACAATTGCAACATCATTTCAAAACAATTCTCCTTTTATTATTATATTGTTAGTGATTTGATACTGCCATGTCAACATTCTACGTGGCAATCATTTTTAATCCAATAATAAATTGCCACGTGTTAGATGAGAGAATAAAAATTTTAAAAATGATTTTTCTTTCTTCCTCCTTAAATCTACCGATTTGGTTATGTTCCATGGCTGCTGGCATTTCCTCCTCCATCACAAAGTACCACCCAATCTGGCCAGCATCTCCCACCACCTCCAACGTCACTTGCAGTCGACTCAACCTACCCTTCATCATCACTCGTGTTCGCCTCAGTCGTTGCCCGTTCAGATCCGGACTGGTGTCGTGCCTCCAAAGCCGCAAGCATAGCTCGTCCATGGCTCGTGAGGCTTGTCCATGGCCGTGAGCCTTGGCGGCGAGCTCTAGGTCCAAACGACGGATGTGGCACTGAAGGCATGGCTTCAAGATCCGAAGCCCTTTAGATTTGGCCATGACGGACTCGTCGATGGCCGTGATGTGCAAGGTTGATCCCAACGGTGTGGATGGAGCTCACATGTTGTCGTGAGCTACCCCTCGGAGGAGGAGAGAATAGGTTTAGAGGAATTACCTAAAGGACAGGCCTAAGGCCCATTATCAAGCATTGGCTCTCCCAAACCCATACCTCACGTGACATTGAGGCATTCAATTTGATAAAAAAAAGGAGTCGCCACCATGGGGGTGAGAACTGCAAAGTGAGGCATGAGTATGTCACACTTCCTACGCAACCAGAGAATCATGGTCATGGACTTGATTACACTAATTGACCAATTAATACCCTTTCGATACCTATCCACTAACATATGAGGTGATTATACAAGGCAATCATTAAAGAATTAACAATTAACAACTAAGGAAAATATTTAAATAAATTGCATGGAAGAGCAAATATTTAACATCAAAGAAAATATGAACACTGATATTAACTAAGACTTAATGGAAGCCAAAGTCAACCTATCGAGATTGACGATCAAAGATATTCGTCTTCAAAGATAGGTAAACCCTAAGGTGAAGCCCTTAAAGGCTTACTCAATTTTCATAGCAAGAGCTCGAAACTTCCATTTTTTGAGAAAATAGCTCATAAATATTTTTGTAAAATTTTTCAAAAAGAAAATTTGAATTTCCTG